>APFE031690774.1:100045-126937 GCA_000404065.3 Pinus taeda
CCCATCCCAAATATAGCACATTGTTTTCTTTTTAAAAACCAGTATATATATATATATATATATGTGTGTGTGTGTGTGTGTGTGTGTATATATGTATATATGTATATGTATGTATGTATGTATGTATGTATGTATGTGATATGGAAAACAATTTGTTTTTTTGGGTAAATGTTGTTCCACCAGTGGAATGGCTAACTGTTAAGCCGGGCGGGTTTGACACTCGTCGAAACACATATGGTATGTTGTTAATGGTTGGCATGCCTGTCACATATTTATATAATATATGTTTTGTTTAGTTGTTATTGATCCAGATCTTTGGGGGTGGCCCCCAATATTTAAAAAATTGAAATGGATCTTGGAAGGGGAGGCCCCCATGATCTGAAAAATTGAAAACCCATAAGAAACTAGGAGAACACACATTAAACAAAACCACCAAGTATTTTTTTATTAAAATAGAGAGTAGCTGTAAAAGCTACATTATGGTGGAAAATATGTCCTTTTACAAAATGTTACTTGTTACTTATAGTATTTTTTGGTTACAATATGATAAGTAAATTCCAAGGGTGGGTAAATACCATGAGTGAATGAATACCATGGGTGGATGTCGCTTACAATGTAACCATGGGTAAATTCCATAAGTGGATAAATACCATGGGAGGATGAATACCAAGGGTAGATGCCATTTACAATACCATGGGTGGATGCCACTTACAATACCATGGGTGGATGCCGCATACAATACCATGGATAAATTCCATAGGTGCATGAATACCATGTGGGGATGCCACATACAATACCACTGATGATAGTTCTATTTTCCAATGAAAACTACTCCCACTATGGAGATGAGTGAATGCATTATGAAAAAAATAGACTATGTGCTTTTGATTTCCAAAATAATTCCAAGCATACTTTTTTTTTCCTTATTACAAAATAAATCACTACCAACTTCACTCTTCACTATGCCTATAAAATTTCTCCACCATATAATATCACTACTCAAACCATATATTAATCATCACCTTATATTAAACCATATCATTCAAACCATAATTCATTTTATAATATAAACATCATTAGAAACATGATGTACTGCATAAAAATAATTCCCAAAATCATGGCTTCAACATATGATGCTCCTTTTAATAAATAAATCAAATGGTGCTCCTTTTAGTGCATGTGGATTCAATAAATATGTAAGATAAAAAATAATTCAACACTCAGAATTGTATGGTGCTCACACCAATGCACACAGAGATAAAAATATAACTCACAACATACCAAGTCATATATTTTTTAAACAAATCAATTTCCTTAGTATTCAATTCAATGCTCATCACATTACGGTATATAATGGCTCAATGCATTTGTCAATTGTATCATTCACTTGTCTTTTTTCAAATGGTCTTAAAAGGAAACATCAACACTATACAAACAATCAATACCTTTATCAAAGATAGATGCAACACATACATACCACTACTAGCACCATAAAAAGAATTCAGATTCTAACCAGCAATGACCAACGAATATGATAAGTCAGGCCAACAATTTCAACACCAAGTATGTGTATGCAAAAGAAAACATATGTTGTTACACCATACGGTCTTCAAAGACCTTCCAATGAAACCTTCATACCAGCATATAATTCAAGAATTCACATAACGCAACATCATATCATATCTTGAATTCAGCACAACATAAAAATCCAATATAAATCATACAACTAGTTGAAGTGCACAGTTCGACTAAGATTGTGAGGAATACATTTCAACGCAATGTAGAACTTAAATTATCTCTCATAGTCTGCTCCAAGGGATTTCAATTGATAGATTCTTGCAGAGGAGAGCGGAGGATATATTGAATAATGGTAGAGAAAATATGATATAGAGAATAATGGGTGAGAAAATAGGAGTTACATGAGAGGGGAAATAAAAAATGGAGTCGGCTTTGATACCATGTCAGGCTAGGAGTAACTCCACGAATGAATTGTTACATTTTCATTAAGATAACATATGACTATATACAAGGAGAGGGAGACTATTGGGTTTCATTTCCCAATGTATCTTCATCATCCAACTTCCTTTTATTTTTACTATTTACAATATTTACATTAGTTTACCTAATCCCAAAGATTAGGTGTCAACAATGACAAAAAAATTATAAGGGCCATAAAGTCCAGCTAAGGGTTGGTACAAAAATTACAATGTTGAGTGTAAACTTCCAAGTGGGAAGATCTACTTTTGATTATACTAGAAGTATAAATATTGGCAATTAAGTAGTGAACAATAGAGTGCCAAATTGAATTGACTTGTAGAAAAAGAGTGTCATTTTCTTGAATGTTTGGAGCTTTCAATTAAGACTTCAAGATAACTAGGGTATAAGAACAAGGTGACTAGTAGAAGAACAAGGTAAATAGGAAACAAAATATAGAATAAGGACAAGTGGATGTGGTCAAACTTGAAGGTGAAAACCTATGGGTGATATGGTAGGGGGAAAACCTACTAAAGAAAGAGAATACATTATGATATTAGTGTTTATAGGGTCAAGGAACAAGTTAAAGGAATAGGTTAGTGCCTGCAAATTATTGAGTTGGTTCTCAATTGAGGAGATTTGAGTCTCCTGAAGGTTGGTGCCTATGAAGTTTCTGATTTGGAGCTCACTTAGGGGACTAAAATATCTTGTAAGTTAAAGTCTACGAAATTTTTAAGTTGTTCATTACTGAGGATGATTGTTCTCATCTTCTTGATGAGTTGGAGCTTGAAATTTTTGTACGTTGGTGCTTACAGAGGATTGGTCTCCTCACTAATGGTTTTAATTAATTGAAGATTGTTTTTTGACTTTCACTTTTTGTATTTGTGTTCATATATTGTAAATGATTGATAATGTGATGTGAATTCAATTTGAAGATTAACTTAGCGGAAATTTGTTAAAAGTAACAAAATTTTGATTCACCCCTCCCTCAGTATATGCTATCTTTTTCAACTCTCAGAAACGTGAGTAAAGGTGGTCCATTTGAATGTTTAGATATACTCAATAACTAGATTCAAAAAAATTTGAAGATGGAACACTTGGATATATATTTGTCATTATCCTAGTCAATGAACACAATAGAGTCACCCATGATTTAAAATTTTAATATTCCATGAGATTTAACTATGTGCAATATTGGATAGAGAGTAGTGAATTCAACTTTACTATTGGAGCCACACCTAGGGATGCAATGAACATGAAATTAATATGAATAATTTAAAAACAACACCTCTAATATCACATCTAGGGGGTTCCCTTGAATTTGCACATTAAAAACACCATGGGGGATGTTTAGATTGAGCGTTGGTACAGTTGGCTTGTGATGATTCAATTTTTTGGACTCACATTTTACTTTATGAGAGAAATTTTAACCGAATTAGCCACCACTTCCATTGGAACTTTCTGGTCATGAAAAATGATGAGATAATGAGCTGACTAGATAAAAAATAAACAAAGAAATAAGGGAGGGAAATGTAGCAGACCATAGGAGCATTTGAGAGACAAGTTTTGACACAACCTTCCAGGCTTAGAAAATTCCAACTAATTTTAGGATTAAACTTATTTACAATTGAAGGAAAATCCTAGGATTCAAAATAGGAAGAAACAAATAGATGATGCAAAAATTTGGAGTCCTACCCATAAAAGATACTTTATAAAAAAAAACATGTCGAGGTGAGCTTTGATCCACTTATGTGTTTAAAGATCATGATACCATTAATATAATATCTCTAGGTGCAATCACACATTTGATAACTACCTCAAGGTGCCCTCATGGATTTTAGGCTAAGTGGCTCTCTTGAGAACTGGAGCTTGCTTGATGGTAAAAAATACTCACTTTTCGCCATTGGATCCAAAGCATTTGTGCATTTTAAATTTAAAAGAGGACAAACGGGTGGGATTTCAACCACTTACATGTGCATGGATCATGAGATGCTTTGATATAATTTATTTGGGTGAAACCACATTTTCAACCACTACCTTAAGGGGTTCCTATGGCTCTAGGCTATGATGCCATGGGAGTTTAACCTTTCCAAATGGTATAAAACTCCTTTCTTTTAGCCATTGGATCCAACCCTTTAGACGACACATGATACCATTTATACTTACCTTACTTTTTCTTTCCTACATTAACTGTCTTTCTTTGTTCTTTTGTTTTGGCCTTGTCTTTATCTCCTTTTTCTATGCTTATTTATACTACTTCATACTTTTTGCTTTAAATAGTTTCTGTTATGAAAACAACGCACAAAAAGATAGAAAAGATAGATCAATGCCTTAGAAATAATCCTCTTCGAGGGGGCAACCTCCTTTACATTATACAAATGAACAATTCTTAGATGATACAAATGAAAATACCTCCTTTCTATATATAAGAGTCTAAGGGGTCATAATATAATCAGAGTCGACATAACATAATAATCTAAAGGCACACTAATAACAAAATGGGCTTCTATGGGGCCACAATAATAACAATATGGGGACTACACATGGGCACAACAATATAATAAGGGGGTTGTACTAATAATAATAAGGGGTTACACTAGTAGTATAGGGACCTAACATGCCCCTCTCCTTCAAAAAGTGTTGTCCTCAATGCTTGCATAGTTCTTGATGCTTCTGTCTAAAATTCTTGTACTCCCATGTGGAATCTTCAGTGAGTAACTTCTTCCACTTGATGAGATACTCTGAAATTGATTGATTTCATAGCTATTGGGTTCTTCTTTCTATGATTTCTCCAGGTTCCAATATGATTGTTCCTTCCTTGTCAAGTTCTGGCAATACTGTTTGAAATGGGATCTTCTACAGCTTTTGAATGAGTTGTGACACTTCTTCATCCTTCCTCCATTCATCCCTTGCTTTGTTTATCCTATCTGGTTGGATAATATAAATAACACAAAACGATGCTTCCACATCCTCATCCCTTCTTGAGAGTGCATCTGCGACAACATTTGGCTTCCCGTTTTTGTAGATGATTCCAAGATCATAACCAAACATATTTGTAATCCATTTTTTCTTTTCTTCTAAAGATAATCTTTGTTCTAAAAAGTATTTCACACTATCATGATCCAATTTTACCTTGAAGTGTCTTCCTATTGGGTAAGGTCGCCATTTCTTAAGTTCATGTAGTATTGCCAACATTTCCTTATCATAAATAGCTTGCTTGATATGTAGCCATAAAAATACCCAACCACCTACATCAAAACATTTTTCACTAATATGTTGATCTACTTGTTGTTTCATTTGATTATGCACCAAAGTGGTGTTATCCTTTAAGAGTTGGAGAACATGTTGTTGCTGCTCGATGTGATCTTTCACTACTTGAACCTTTTTCTTCTTGATATGTCCTTCTATCTTTAGAGTTTGAGAAGTGGTAATTTCTTCCAATTCTTTAAAAGATATGGTCGGATTCATTTCTTGATGCTTGATGTGAAATTTCACTTCTTGAACATTTTTCTTCTTGATATGTCCTTCTATCTTGATAGTTTGAGGAGTGGTAATTCTGGCCAATACATTACAAGAAATGGTTGGATTCATTTCTTCTTTCTCGATGTGATCTTTCAATTCTTGAACCTTTTTCTTCTTGATATGTCCTTCTATCTTGAGAGTTTGAGGAGTGGTAATTCTTGCCAATGCTTTACAATATATGGTCAGATTATTTTTCTTTCTCTGGGGTTTGTTCCTGGTGTATCCTCTTCTTTTGATGCTTCTGATCCTTTTCTTTCCTCTTCTTTAATCTATGTAAATAATTTCTTCTCAGCACACTTATGACCTTTAGTGCATTTGCTATCATAATTGTAACAAAACCCTTTTTCTCTTTTTTCTTCCAATTGTTGTGGTGTCACCCTTGTAGGTTGTGGAAGGCTAAGAGAAACAACACTTCCATGTTTAGAGTTGTGGGGGTAGAATTCCTTGTTTCCATAATTTCGCTTTCAATTTTTCTTGCCAACCTGAATGCCTTCTCCAATGAATCAGGTTCCCAATGACGAACCTCATGTTGAATGTTATCCTTTAAAGTCCATATGAAGACATCAATCCTTTTCTTCTCTAGAATATCATTTACCCTTATATTCAATTTTTTGAAATCTTCAATGTGCTCTTCCATTGAACCCTTTTGTTTGAGATTTATCAATTGGATAAAGAAGGTGGTACTCTTTGTATCCTCATAATGTGCTATCATTTCTTCTGTGAAAATTGACCAAGTGACAAGTGTTCTACGAGAACACAACCCTTTATACCATAAGAATCGATCTGGTTCTAAATATGAAGATGCAATACATACCTTTTGTAACAGTTTCACCTCGTGTAGATCAAAATATTTCTCCATCTGTAGTATCCAATTTATCGGATCCTTGCCATCAAACTTCCTCATATTGCCTTTTCTTGATTTTAGGAACTAGATCTTAAAACGAGTGTAACTCTGTAATTTTGGATCTCCAAGTTATGAAATTTCATCCGGTAGTAGCTGTCTGAGTCCTCTTTCTAACCCTGAAAGTCTGATCAAGATTGGATTCTGTAAGGAAGCGTTATGTCAAATCTCCCACGACGACATGATTATAGAATGGTTTAGTAGATCAAACTTGTACGAAGTGCCTCGTGTCACTATTTCAACCTTAGGACCTAAAACCAATAAAAAAAAAACTGCATTCCGTCCTCTTTTGGCAACTTCTTACGAATGTTCAATTTGATGCTCAGAGAAAAAGTTATGATGATTTTCCCAAGGTCACCTATTTAGGATGTAATTTAGGAGCCTTCAGAAACCCTAAATTTCTTAGATTATATATCCGAAAATATAGCTAGACAAGATCTGAAATTCGAACTCGAGCTTCACCAAGATTTCAGTTCAAATGGGTTTTAATTTCAGAGTCTGAACCTTTGTAGAACAAATATTATAGCGAAAAGTTCATGATGACCTGTTTGAGATGAAATTTTGGAGCTTTCAAAAACCCTAACTTCCTCAGATAATATGTCCACAAATATAGCGAGACAAGCTCTGAAATTCAGACCTGAAGTTCAAAACGATGGGTAGTTTTTTTTTAGCTTTTGAAACGTCGCAGAAAAAAGATTATAGTGAAAATGCCACGATGACCTGTTTGGAGTAGCGAACCCTAGAATCCACAGCACTGATACCAAATGTGATGAAACCAGCTCACAAAAAGATAGAAAAGATAGATCAACGCCTTAGAAATAAGGCTCTTCAAGGGGGAAACCTCCTTTACATTACACAAATGAACAATTATTAGATGATACAAATGCAAATACCTCCTTTCTATATATAAGAGTCTAAGGGGTCATAATATAATGAGAGCCGACATAACAATAATAATCTAAGGGCACACTAATAACAATAGTTGGCTTCGATGGGGTATAATAATAACAATATGGGGACTACATGGGCACAAAAATATAATAAGGGGGTTGTACTAATAATAATAAGGGGTTATAGTAGTAGCATAGGGACCTAACAATTTCTTCATTGTATTTTTTTATTTTTCTTTTCCTCTTCTGAGTGGGTTTAAGCTAATGATGGTCTCTCATGACATCTTATTGACAATGCAAACTTGAAAAAAAAAAAAATCTATTAAGTTGGAGGAACGAATAGAAGTACTTACACAATGAATTTAAACATGGTGTAAAAAGATGAAATATAGACAAATAAAGTAGATTTTCGAATATATAATTCTTATTTGTATAAATTATCTTTAACTATGTGAATTTTGATTTTTCCTATCATTGGTATGTTATTTTTAATGCAAAATATAGTGCATAAGTTTCCAGTAGTGCAACCGTTGAGTACCTAAATGATGGAATCTTTCTACAAAAACTTGTAGAATTGTACATAACATATCATTCTTCTACATGACTATTAGGTCTATGCATGGAGTTGGGTTACACATTTTGGCAAAGGGAGGGTGCGTTTTGTTGAAGAAAGGGAGCTAGATCAAGCCATTTTAAGCGCTTGATTGAGTCATTCTTAAGCACTCGATCGAGCTGCTTGAGGGATACAAAATAGCTTGATCAAACATTACAAAAACCCCTTGATTGAGCTCCTGTGTAACCTGAGGTACATAAGATTGATCGAGCATTAGGAATCGATCAAGCTCTAGGGTTTGATCAAGTCCTTATTTCTTCTTAAAAACTTGGCCACAGTATGCGCAAGCCATTTTGCGCAAACCGAAAAGAAGAAGGAGCTCGACTAAGTTCAATCGAGATGGAGGAGCTTGACCCAGCTACCTAGTGACCCCACTAACGTCCCAGAGGCTCAAGCCAAGGTAGGTTTCCTATATTTTTTGTCTGTTTTTTTTTTTTTTTTTGCAAAATAAAATAAATCAATTTGAAATAAAAACCCACCATTCAAAAACCACAAAGAAAAAGAAAACCACCATGAAAACCACAAAAACCACCAAGTTAACCCTTGAAACCATAAAAAAACTACCATGAAAACCCTTGAAAACCACAAAAAATAACTTTGGAAACCACTAAGAAAACCCTTGAAAACCACAAAAAAACACTATAATTTAGGTTTTGTTTTGTTTTCATTTCATCCTATAAGTTTTCAATAATTGCAATGGTAGCATGTTTATTATGATTTTTTGCTATGGTAAAAGCTTTATTTTTTAATTATTTTAGGTTTTAAAGTATTTTTTTAAGAATTTAGCTAAAAAAAAATTCAATTAATTTTTTTTTTTTTGTTATTTAAAATGCATTTTAAATTGCAAAAACTCCAAAACAGAAATCAACCAAACTATGACCAATGAAATAAATAAATTAGGAATTATGTTGCTCATGGTGAACCTCTATTTATTAAATAAAGAAATTTTATTTCAATTTTTTTTTTTTTTAATATATATATATAATTATATATAATATATATATTATTATTATTTATATATATATATATATGAAATTTTGCTTTAATAATAACATATAGTAATTTGTTTTAAAAATTAATTGCACTTAAATGAAATATTAACTAAAGTAAAAATCCAAAAAGATATAATATATATATATATATATAATATACTCTTCATAAATAACACGCTATTTGTAATGTTCAACAACTTTTTAAGACTCGAGTTTATCTATAAACAATAATTTTCCTTAAAAATTTCTGGTACCCATTTTTGTAGGAATTATTTTAATTTAATGATATGACAACTATATATCTTTTAGTTCCCACCCTTATTAAACTTATTAGTCGAGTAATGATTTTGTAACTTACACTTTCTATATTAACAATAGATTTTATTTAATTAATTATATTTAACTTACGTTTCCTATATTTTTATTTAACACACACACACAGATATATATATAGCATTTAACTATATAATTATATAACTATATATGTATTTAAGTTTCAACAATGCACCATTTATACATATATTAAATCCATGATGAAAAGTGCATTTAAATTGAATAAAATCATTTTGATTCTTTTCTAATTTGTACCATACTATTTCATTATGTAGTGTGTTGTACGAGAAACATTGTCTTCATGTGCTTGCACCTTCTACATGCCATATGTCAAACTCAAATATTATAAGAATTTGTATTATGGAGTATTTGGTTGGCATGAAATTTTATTAGTTCTCCAAATAGGTTTATTTTATTTTTTTACATATATTTACATATTTATTCTTGAATAAAATGCATTATTTAGAAATGAGAAAAAGTGTGAAGTTATATTTGATCACCTCTTTTGATTGTGTTTATATGGAACTCAATATTTTGGTTGATAACATAAAAAAGGGACTCTAAAGTTTAGGAATTCAGCCTAGATTATTCTACTTGAGTTTAGAAATGGTTTTCTTGTCAACATTCTTTCTAAGTCAACAATTTTTTCTTAGATTAGTTTGTATATATTATATGTAATAGTTTTCTCAACATTTTTTTCTTGGATTAGTTTATATGTTATTATATGTAATTAATATCAAAGGAATCTCTATATGCCCCCTAATTGTAGGTTGTCGGAGTGGGGGGGCGGGGGGGGCTCTTCATATACATGGTCAAAGCTCATGATAGATCATGTAACCCAACCAGAATATGTGTTGCACTCATAGATCCTGGCTTTGACACCAGTTGAAGTGTCAAAGGTAGTTTTTCTATCTTTCTGGATGATCCTGTTATAGATAGTGGACCTTCTTAACGAGTTGTAAGTAAACCTCCTGCATTTTAAAATTCTCTTTAAATTTTATGTGTTTATGACATGGAATTGTCTTTAATTTTTAAATCATCTTCAATTGATGTGTTTGAATTTAATGTGTATAGTATTATGCTTATAGTTTGCTATATATGTTAAATTATGTCTATGATTTACAGATCCTTAAAAGGGCGAAGCTGAGGATCATAGTGCAACGTTGATCCCTTTGTGGAATGATGCTATAACCAACATCAAAGTTGAGGTTGTTAGCACCCAGTAGACATGGATCACACAAGAGATAGGTAAAATACCTACTAGTTTGCCTACTAGGCATAATTTGTCTTTGATATTGGAGAGCATCAATAGGTTAATCGAGACATACTAGAGGGTGGACCCATAGAGCCATCTCCTACATTTCATACATAGGATTAGGAGGCTGGGGGTTAGAGGCCCACACACTTGGGAGGTGGTGAAAGACACCACCAAGGACATTAATGTTCATGGGGAGTTGTTTGGCATCCCTTCGAACCGTTGTGCTAGACATGTTGGTCTGATTCCGCTAAAATATTTTCTTAATGTTGATGCAACCCCTTTTATTTATAATCAATCCATTAGAGCTTGGGGCTAGTGCCCCCTCCATGGCTAGGTCCCCATTTACTTTCCAAATCATATATATGTAAAGTGCATGCTACATATGAGATCATATTGCACTAGAACCAGATTTGAGTTTTCCAACTTGGGACATAGCTATGATCATGTTGGGGCTCGTAGGGACCCTGCACATGTAGCACCACCTTCGTGATTATTTCCACGACCATCCTTGGAGCATAGTATTACCGTCAGGGCTAGAGAATCCATCGGAGATTAGTGTTGAGACTAGACATACCATTGCAGATAACATGCAGAGGACATTGGCCAATGTTCATGTCACATTGCATGGAGAGATGAGTAGACCACCTTCGTTGCCTCATGACCCACTAGTTCCATTATATATCTCGAGAGTCTAGGGAATTACCAATTTTTGTCATATGCACGTACGAGTCATGATACCATCTGTGACACTTTAAGGGCGCACGACTCAGATGACACAAGCTAGGTACATACGTATGGAAATTTTGACTCTTATCATCAAATTATACATTATTTATATTAATAAGTTCATATTATATTTCATTTATATTAATAATTTCATGATAACATCCAAACACAACCCAAATACATGGATGAGATTTTGAGGTCATCAGAGGGGGTAGTTGATAAGCTAGAGCAGCCTCCTCTAGTGCATGTTTCCATGGCTGAGTCTCCTCCACCTCCAACTCCACCTCCTAACACTCATGCGGGGGAGAGTCACTATGCACAAACACATGGACTAGCAATTGAGCTAAACGTTTTTATTCCTAATATTTCAACATTTTATTTTTTTAAGTTACATGTATGCATGCTAATCAATTCATAGAGTAATTATAATTTGTCTTTGCCATTGTGTACACAGGCCTAGATTCAAAGTGATGTCAATGTCATAGTTATGTGCACATATGAGTGAGATGTTGGGCATGAAGGTAGTGACAATGCACGTACATTAAATTAGGCCCCAATATTTGAGCCACACATAAGGGAGCACCAAACCCAAATTCATCATAACCTTATCCCATTTGACTTCCATTTGCACTTGAATAAGCCATATGTAGGGGAGCACAAAACCCAGATTGATCAGACCCCCATCCCACTTGACTTCCATTTGCACTCAATTGAGCCACAAGAAGGGGACTAATGAAATGCACATTTCAAAATCATTTACTTCCAGATTTTTTATTTTGTACAAATAATATTCTAATTCGTTTGAATTTGAATTTAAATATGTTATATTTCAGTACTGGATTATGGACGTTTACTTTGCGTAGCATATCTCAAATAAGAGTTCTAGAAGTGATACTTTTGAGAGTGAATCATAGATAGTTTGTATATTTTGTATATTTTCAAGCCCATTTCATAGGGCACATTCATATGTGATACATACTTTGTATATTTTCATAAATGGAAAACTTATGGATGCATGAACATTATTTCAGTTTATGGATCTATTAATTATTTCACTAATTAAAAAAAATTTCTATAGTATAAATTCTATTAAAAAATATAACAATTTTGATTTCTAGTTTCATAGACTAAGAAAATAAGTACAATCTTAGACTATGATGCAAATCACTTTGATACTTAAAATGAACTAAAATATATCATGGTTCAATTAAAAAACACAAATAGGATTGAAAAAAGTTTTAAATTCAATTTTAAATGATATCTTCAACTAGTAAACAAAAAATAAGATTTATTCAATTTTGTTTCTTTTGAGGTCATCTATAGGAGCTTAATCATAACATGATATAATTCATATGTATTGAAATTTAATATATCTAAAAACAATTAATGATATGTTTCTATATAATTTTATGAACTTTCCTAAATTTACTTGGCTATCCAAATATTTTAATAAATTCTTTATCTTAAGGCCTTTAATTAAAAACATTCAAGAAGTAAAAATTTACAAAACAACAATTTTGATTTCTAGTTTTATAGACTAAGAAAATAAGTACAATCTTACTATGACGCAAGTCACTTTGATACTTAAAATGAACTAAAATATATCATGTACATCAATTTAATATTGAACTTGTAGAAAGTGTCTTTTAGTGCAATCAATATATATTTTTTATATGTTTCTCTAATTTTATACATAAGTTTATGAATTTTCCTAAATTTACTCAGTGATCCAAGTATTTCAATCATTTCCTTATCTTAAAGCCTTCAATTAAGAACATTCAAGAAGTAAAATTTTACAAAAATTAATAATTTTGAATCTTTATAGTTTCATAGACTAATGAAATAAGTACAATATTACTATGATGCAAGCCACTTTGATACTTAAAAGGAACTAACATATATCATATATCAATTCTGTATTGAGCATGGAAATAATTACAAATGTGTTGTCATATTGGCTTGTAGAAAGTACCTTTTAGTGCAATCAATGTACGCTAAATTACAATGATTTTAAAATATGTCAAGATGTAAACTACAAATAAGTTTTATTCATTTTTTTTCTTTTGAGGTTATCTAGAAGAGCTTAATAGTCATCACACACACACACACACATATATTTGTTGCACTTTTTACAATACAATATGAAGCGCTTGTGTAACTCTTTCCATGCTTTATATCAAACTGACACATGGCATATATTAATAACATAAAAAAATTTCAATGTCGTTCATAACCTAGATAGTTGAATTTCCATTTTATATAAGTTAATATTATATCAACTTGGTTGTTAGATACTGAAATGGATTTTCTAGAATCCATTATGATGTATATCTATAAGATTTGTTCCATGCTCAACATAAATACTATACATGACATTTAAAAAAAATTGTTATAGTTTTTTTTAATTAAATAAAACTCCCACTTGATTCTAAATTCACATAAGGATCCTATCCCTAAAAATAATTTAACCTTGAAATTTGGAAAACATTAGAAACTCAAGCACTTGATCTGGATCTCTTCAGCTACTGAAATTAACCAAGATCTTTTAGTTTTATGATGTTAGCATAATTACATATGAAAGAGTATGAAAAGCCACATGTGCATACTATAAAGAAGAGGAAACATAATGATGATCAGGAAATCAAAGGACACAAACACATTGATAACAGAGTTCCCCAAGTGTGGGCTACGTCTCTAGGCCCTAGTGTCAAGAGTGGGGAGACCACTTAATTAAATGTTGCAATATGATGATAAGTACATAGTACATTATTTGTCATTACAAGGACAAATACCCTCAACCAGAGTGGCATGTATCTCCATGAGATGTTCTCCCTATAAGAACTCTCACTCAAATTGGCCCTTCTTCAGCACGACAAACTAATACAATCTCAAATGACATGGCATACAAATATCCCTCAACCTAATGGTAATCAGAGATCTCAGCAACAACAAAATCATCTTAGGAAATCAAGAGAAAGACATGGCATACCTACATCATATACCTCCACTTTCAGGGATGGCTTGAAAATGTGTAGCTATGCTTATTAAATGGGCTACACTGTTGAATTCATGGTGCAAAATCATTTCAAATGACCATAAACTTTTCCCCTTTCTGAAACCATCAAATTTTGGACTCTAGGGAATCTCAAAGATTCCCCCAAAGATTCTTTCCTGAATATGGCCAAAAAATATGCTGCTCGGATGAATATTTTGAGCACATCATTGCGCTCCTTATAGAATTTTGTGAAAATTGACTATAAAGTCGTCATCATTCTGCCTCGGTCAAAAATAAGCCTCCAAGGCAATCTTTTAGATTCTACAAAATTCTTCAAATATTCCTTATTGTTGGATGCTTGGATTTCTGCTACTTAGATGGGGAAACATACCACATGGTTGGACTCCTAGTGAGAAAACGTGGAAAAATGAGTATAAACTTGTCAAAATCTGACACTGGCACCTCTAGCCCTCAAGATAACCTTTTAAACATCCAAGAGATTCCCTAACTTAGGGTTCCAACCCTCTTGGCCACTCAAGGTTACACTCCGCTCCTACACTGGTACTCTGCCTCTCCAATGAATTTGAGTGAAGGTGTAAATAATGTAAGGTGAGCGGACCAAACAAGGTCTAGGCTGTTGGCCCATGGACAATGATTGACAGAATTGGTTGGGGGTGGACAAGGTTCAAAACCCACCCATCCCAAATATAGCACATTGTTTTCTTTTTAAAAACCAGTATATATATATATATATATATGTGTGTGTGTGTGTGTGTGTGTGTATATATGTATATATGTATATGTATGTATGTATGTATGTATGTATGTATGTGATATGGAAAACAATTTGTTTTTTTGGGTAAATGTTGTTCCACCAGTGGAATGGCTAACTGTTAAGCCGGGCGGGTTTGACACTCGTCGAAACACATATGGTATGTTGTTAATGGTTGGCATGCCTGTCACATATTTATATAATATATGTTTTGTTTAGTTGTTATTGATCCAGATCTTTGGGGGTGGCCCCCAATATTTAAAAAATTGAAATGGATCTTGGAAGGGGAGGCCCCCATGATCTGAAAAATTGAAAACCCATAAGAAACTAGGAGAACACACATTAAACAAAACCACCAAGTATTTTTTTATTAAAATAGAGAGTAGCTGTAAAAGCTACATTATGGTGGAAAATATGTCCTTTTACAAAATGTTACTTGTTACTTATAGTATTTTTTGGTTACAATATGATAAGTAAATTCCAAGGGTGGGTAAATACCATGAGTGAATGAATACCATGGGTGGATGTCGCTTACAATGTAACCATGGGTAAATTCCATAAGTGGATAAATACCATGGGAGGATGAATACCAAGGGTAGATGCCATTTACAATACCATGGGTGGATGCCACTTACAATACCATGGGTGGATGCCGCATACAATACCATGGATAAATTCCATAGGTGCATGAATACCATGTGGGGATGCCACATACAATACCATGGATAAATTCCATAGGTGCATGAATACCATGGGTGGATTCTATTTTCCATTCGGATCATTTCTCCCTCCTTAAGAAACAAGGGTCCCCATTGCGCGAAGTTCCCTCCTGAGAAGCCTTTGGTTAATATGAAGAGAAGGGTTTTGTGTGGTTAACCGTGATGAACAAAGATTCGAGGATAGAGATACCCTATAATTCTTGTGACCAACTATGATACTGACAACGTGTGGCCTAGAAAATGGACTTCCATAAAGTGTGGGCTTGTGGATGACCAATACCCATGAAAAACGAAGATCCAAGTATACAAATACCTTGTAATTCTTGTGACCAACAATGATATTAACAATGTTTGACCTAGCAAATAGACTTTGATGATAAGGATTTTGTGTAGTTGACCCATAACTATGATGCTGACTGTTGATGAAGTAGCATGTGCTTACATAGCCTTGGGTGGGACGGAATGTCTTCAAAGAACTCAATCTGGATGATGCTATGCTGAAACTGATGAATGCGAAGAAGGTGGCTACTAAAGTGGGGTGGGAGGGCATGTCTCCAAAGGTAAACTGCTACAAATGTTGCTCCAAATATGAAAACTAATTTAAAATGGGATAAATTGGTAAATATAACCCAAAATATTTATTACAACTTATTTTTGGAAACAAAATAACCATTCTACATATTTCCATGTGATTGAAATCCCTATTTGGACACTTTGGAAACTCAATTTCACACTACAACTATCCTGTCGTCACAAAAATTCTGAAAGAATAGTTGAATTAAATCAATGATATCTCCCTTATCCGAACTCCGATTCAACAAATTGTTTTTTGAAATTGTCTGATTTTTCAAGAGGAGATCAGATATGTAATCATTTTTATGAAATTTTGCACAAAAGTTGCAAAAAATGATAGGAAATCCATTGCCGATCAATTGCCGCCATAAAAAATTCTACAACACAAATTATTTTAAATCAACAATATCTCCCTCATCAAGACTCCGATTCGGTTGATTTTTTTTGAATTTGGTTATTTTTTTCCAAGGAATCCAGATTTTTTGTTTGTTTTTGTAAAGTTTGCATAAAATTTTTTAGATCTGATATAGAAACTCACTCCCAAAAAATTCCTGCAAAAAAATGAAAATTTTCCTGAGAAAGTGCTTTGTGAAAGTCGTAGCACATGTATGAAGTTTGTTGAATATTGCTGCAAACAATTGACATTGAAATATTCGTCAAGCCCTCATTCTCATGGAGCTATAACCTAGTTCTTATACCACTAATCTGGATCTTGGGGGGAAGCCCCCAAGATCTAAAAGATTGAAATGGAACTTGGGGGGTGGGGGGAGGCCCCCAAGATCTAAAAATTTGAAAATTCACATGAAAATAGGAGAAAGCACATTAAACAAAACCACTAAGAATTTTTTTATTAAAATAGAGAATAGATGTAAAAGTTACATTGTGGTGGAAAATATGTCTTTTTTCAAAATGCAACTTCTTATTTATAACCTATTTGGTTACAATATGATAGGTAAATTCCATGGGTAGGTAAATACCATGGGTGAATGAATACCATGGGTGGATGTCACTTACAATACCATGGGTAAATTCCATGAGTGGATAAATACCATGGGAGGATGAATACCAGGGGTGGATTCCATTTACAATATGATAGGAAAATACCATGGGTGGATACCACTTACAATACCATGGGTAAATTCCATGGGTGGATTCCACTTACAATACCATGGGTAAATTCCATGGGTGGAATCCATTTTCCATTCAATTCAATTATGTAATATGTGTTGGCTCCATCGGGGTTGGGTAGATCTGCTGGTGGTGGATTTCCCACCTAATACATCATTTTGTTTTTATAGAAATATAACTCTGTGTACTGTTGGACTGTTGGGGGGTGGCAACCTGCCACCCCAACTCATATATATTTATTTATTTATTTTTTAACTATAAAGTTAAAATTTTCCTTCTGAAAAATAAGGGTCATTGGAAAAATTAATTAGTCGATAAATTTTTCCATACCAGTGGATAGATTCCTTGCGCCAAGACTTTGCCAAATTGTTGCCTCATTAGGACTGCCACTTGGCCAAGTTTGACCTAAAATTTAACCATCTCTAACATGAGCATACACACACGGATTTGAGTTTCATTCACACCGTTGGAATCAGGGCGATGAGCACTACGATATGGTCTTAGCTTCACTTCAATCCAAGGATTTTGATTTTTAAGCCTTTCCATAGCCACTGTTGAATTCTGAGCATGTCTAGAGCCACTTGGATCATCATTTCGAGGAAACTAAATTTTATATAACATATATACACCATTATGAATCCATTATAAACCAAAGGGAAACATTTCTCTATTTAAAATTACAAAATTACAAGAGTATACAATTGTCACATTTCTAAATTACAAAATTCATAAGCTGATCTCTTATACTTGATTAGATTATAATTTAATTCTATATACTTAGCTTCAATGATTTCCATTTACATCATCTACTCATTTGGCTAATGGCTCATAGGAATGCAAGTCTCCATAATATGTTCATGGTATGATTATGTCATCTTACATCTCCCTATTTCACTTTTCTTTGTTTTGATTTTTATGAGACCAAGTCGAGCTACTATGACCAGATAATTGTAATGAAAAATATATATTCAGGCATAAAATATCTATAAATTATGTGATTAATTTGTTTTTTAACCTTTTCAAAAAAATGGCCCATCACAACAATGTCACCAATTCGGTATGTGAACTGTCCATCTTCATACGGTTGCACCAACTTGCTTTTCACCTATGTGCATCGCATCAAATAGTAGGTCATGTTATCTTCATCTCCTACAGGGGCAATGATAGCAAAAACATCTCCTACAACAAAAATACAAAATATTTATTAGTTAAATACATTCAAGATTTCAGATTATAGATGAAATCGTTAATGATATACAAACCACATACTTCCCTTACAACATTAGAGACTCAATCATGATCAAGTGAAACGATGGCCTCTTCATTGTGCATTTATTGCCACGTTAGAATTGAATGAGGTCCCTTTGGATTAAGATGAAAATATATCCATGCTTTCATGTACCCATGTTTTTCACATTGATAAAGTTTACATCCATCAACACCAATGCAAAACTCACAAAAAAATGCAAGTTTCCTTGTCTTGATGGAAAATATTTCCCCCATGACTTTACTTCACGCTGAGTGTAATTACCTTGTTCCTTTTATAGTATTACAATACCAAGGAATGGATTTATTCACATCTCCAAGTTCAAAATTCCAAAATAAGCTCCTCAAAATCCTAATAGACTTGTGACCTTCATGTCATAAATGGGATCTAAACTAGTTGACCAGTTCTAAAAACCATCATGAATAATTATGTGTTTCCTACCCTCATGTTCCTAACTTGAACTATAAATTATATTGTGTCCCCTGTGTGGAATTTAATGTGTTCAAGTTAAGGTTGTTTTTAGAGAGTCTTTGCTTCCCTTAGGGTGTGCAAAAAATGTAGGCTCAAAGAAACTAAGTACAAATATTCCAAAAGATGATACCCTTTATACGAAGTTTAAGTGAGCTTAGTGTGTGGAGTGAAGGTGCATGCAAGTGAAGTTATGAACATACAAAGTGTGAATTGTAATGATGTCGATATGTGATGATCCTTTACAATTATCCTAATTACACTATGTGATGTTTGTTCCTTGCAAGAAAATAAAAAATGTGTGGACAGTGGGCCACTTACTATTTCTTAATTATTTTATGTGCTTGCATATAGGGAGATGGAAAAATTCATGCTTTGAGAAATATTTCAGATATAGTCCCTACAAGTTCTCCACAAGGGTGCAAGGGGGTAAGTGTCTACTTTCTTTCTTTCCTAACACAACTCCTAGTCCCAAAATAAAATGAAATAATGGATTTGGTTAGGAAACTAGTAAAAAAAGGTGTGTATTTAGGGTCACATACTTTCCTTCTAGTTAAGCTAGGTATGGTGTAAATTGGAATGAGAAAAACAAGTAAAATAAATATGTTGATTAGGACCACTTACTTTCCTCCAAGTTTTAAGCTATGCTTTTGTGCAAAATTTCAAAGGAAAAGATAAGCAATTAATCTATTTGTAATGGTTAGTAAAGAAAATTGGTTAGTATTGATGGCGTGGGCAAGGTGAATTGCAAGGACGTGGATATGTAGTTCAGGATCCTTTAATACAATTCACCTAATTACACTATGTGATTTTTGTTCCTTGCAAAAGAAAAGATGTGTGGATAATGGGCCATTTACTTTTTCAAATTATGCTATGTGAGCATAAAGGGAGATGGAAAATTAGTGCTTTGTGAAACATTATTTTCATTATCAATTCAATTGAATTATATAACTTGATATAATTAAATATTCTAATATAATCATTCAAATATATGTATACTTACCTAAATTAACATGCACTTTCTTAATATTTACTTAATGCATACATGTTGATGCATGGGACAAATCAGTGTCACATGAAATAATTATAGATTAAGCATCTAAACAAATAAATTTCATGAAACCAAACCATTGAAATAAATAAAATTTGTTGCTAATGAATAAATCATGATTTGACTTCAAGGGATGCCAAGATTGAGAACTTGTGGAATCCTGTGTGCATTGTTTGAAGAGTCCAATGTTTCAAGTGAACACTTCACCCATCTTCAGGGGTAGGAAGCAACATGATGATAAAAAGAGTGCTTGACCAAAATATATAGAGAATGGGGGGAAGAAATATCAGATATAGATAATAAGATTAAAGGATTGTTACATGAATGATAATTTTGACTAAACCATAGAGATAAATTATTGATTTAAAAATTAAATTGAATTTATATTTTAATATAATTCTACGATATGTTAGTTAAATTATAATCACAGAAATAGAAAATAAATAAGTAAAAGGATTAAAATGAATCACTTAAACTTTAAAATTATTTTGGACTAGTTAAAATTCAAAAAACGAGGGAAAAGTATTAGGATTAAAAATATTGTTATTTTATTAATTATGTCATAGGAATAATTAGTTAATTATAAGATTTTTTTTACAGAAATAAATAAATAAAATAGGAATGCAATTGGATTACTATATAAACATTATCATTGGAGATAGTCAAAACTCATAAGTTCAACATCTGGAAAATATATAAATGAATAAATGAATAAAAGGATTAAAATGAATAAATTACACTTAAGAGATTAAAAATTAATTTTAAATGGTCAAAATTTTTGAAAAAGGGGGCATGACAAACATTAGAATTACAAATATATATATTTTTATTTTTTATTTCTTTTTTTATAAATTAAATCAAAGACACAATTACTTATAAGATTTAGAGGCATATTATTGATGAGAGGAAAAATTACAGAAATAAATTGTCTTGGAATGATGCAAAATTACAACATATAAATGTTAAAATGGTGGTTGGAGATAGGTAAGAGTAGAAAGGTCAACAATTGGAAATAGATATTATTTAAATTATTAAATACCCTAAATTCATTAATTATTTCAAAGATGGATAAATTGGAAGGGTAATTTAATAACCAAGTTAATTAAATTAAATAATACAATGATGAATAAAACTAACTATGTAAAGAGAAATAATAATCAAAAGAATAATTGTAGGAGGAAGGGTTAGGATGGGTGAGAATTTAAATTAGAGGAAAGGGTTTTTAGATGATAAAAGATGGATGGTGGGTTTCAAGGATTGACTTAACTAGTATCCATCATCCCTGTTAAAATCATTAGGATTTTTTTTAATTTCAAGGGCTCCTCGAATGACCCACCTTGTATGATAAGGGGCAGAAGCTAAGATTTTGGTTTTGTAAAAAAAAATAAGGTGTTTGGTAATATGGGAATGCTCGGCATGGAACATTTTGCAATGCAGTTGTGGAAGATGATGTTATCCATGTGCTATTTCAATAGAGATTTGAAAGATCTTCTTGTTTTGCCTATATAAGACATTCCACAAGTGGATAGAATCTCATACACTTTGCGACCTAACATAGGGTCATTTTTATCCTTGGTTGATTTGAAGAGATGGATGAGGGTTTTCTGGGGCTGGAAGAAGGTTTTAATGTTATTTTTAGAGAGGATCCTGGATAAATGATTAGTAACCCCTTGAATGTAAAAAAGGGTTACTTTGGTTAAGGGAGGGGTTTGGGATGACTCTTAGAATGGGGATGGAAACCGGAGAGGAAGGGTTTGTTAATCTAGACAACAGAGTAACCGTTAGATTTCAGATATTTGGAGAGATGGGATTTTTCTTTGGGAAATGATTGGGAGGAGGAAATTCGAATGGCTCGGGTAACAAGGGTATTGAGGACAACACCTTTTTGAGCGGGATTGTGGTGGGATTTAGCATGAAGGTACTTATTGGTATGAGTCTTCTTTTGATAGAATTGGTGAGTTAGGGAACCATTAGGGAGGTGTGAGACAAGGACATCTAGAGAGGGAAGGGAGTGGTTCTCTTTGAGCTCCATAGTGAATTGGATTTAAAGGTGATGTTATTAAGATGGAAAAGAAAGGATTAGGGCATAGGTAAATTATGTGACCAAATGACAAAGGATCAACAAAACAATTACAACATTTAGGTTTAAGGTGGAAGGTGTCAAGGGCCATGTTTTCAAAGTGTTCCTTAAAAATATTAGCAGTGATAGGGGAAAGGGAAGAGCACATGGATGTGCCCATATTTAATTTGTAACAAACCTCGTCAAAGGTGAAAAAGGTTGTGATAAGGAATATTTTGATCAATTTGAGAGTCTCGGGGTCAACAAGTTTGGAAATGAGGTCAACGGCTTCAGGGACAAGAATTTTGGTAAATAAGGAAATGACATCAATTCTAACCATGATGTCATTCTCATCAAGCTTAAGGTTCTAGATTTGATAAATGAAATCAAATTAATCTTTAACGAAGTAGGAAGAATGGCCAGAATAAAGACGAAGTTTATTGGCTACGAATTTGGAAAGAGGATGGGTGGAGCCGCAAATAGCGCTAAAAAATGGTCCAAGGGGAATCAGTTTCTTGTGAATTTTAAGCTGACCATAAATTCTAGGGATAATAGGGTTAAGAGGAATAAGATGTTTTTGGTTGTCAGGCTCAAGGGATGAGGCTTTAATGGCTTTAGTGACCCTATTGGTAACATATTGGAGGGGGGTCTTAGATAAAGGCTTATAAGAAGAGGAGGAAAGGAGATATAACATCTTACGATGGTAGTCTGAGGAATTCATAACAACTAACACATTGCCTTTCTCAACTTTAAGAATGCGAATGTTAGGGTTGGAATTGAGCTGACAAAGGGCTAAAAACTCCTTAGAAAGTCTAGGTTTAGGGAGCTTGGAGTTTCAAAGAATGCAACTACATTCTTGTTGAAGATTTTCTGCTGAATGGGAGAGAAGCCAGTGGGAGATTGATTCAACGGAGCACAAAATATCTTCAAAAATAATGGTACGAGGAACAAGGGAAAAGTTAAAACCTTTCTCAATAAGGCTTAATGAGGGGGCATTAAGCTAAACTAGGGAGATGTTAACCACTTTGGAATTAAGGGATGAAGGAGGGGAAGGAGGGGGTTGATAGCCAATATGGGGGGGGGGGAAGAAGGGGAAGAATTATGATAATAATTATTATTACTGTAGATAGGATTAGAAGAGGAAGAGGAATTAAGGGGGGGAGAGAGGAATTAAAATTATAATTAACATTGGACTTAGAAATATCATGAATATGATAAGAGGAAATATTAAGATTAGAAGAATTATTAAAACAAAGGAATTTTGGTTGTGTTTAGACTAAGAATTTGAATAATAACATCACCCCCCAAATCCAATTAAGTATGGAGCTTAAAGAAAACCACTCCCTTCCATTTCTAGATGTCCTTTTCTCGTGCCTCCTTGATGGTTCCCTAAATCCTCAAGTCTATCGAAATAAGACTCATACCAATAGGTACCTTCATGGTAAATCCCACCACCATTTTGATGAAAAATATACTATTCGTAAGACCCTTGTCACCCAAGCCATTCAAATTTCCTCCTCCCAATCCTTTCCTAAAGAAAAATCCCATCTCTCCAAAGGTCTTAAATATAATGGTTTATCCTTTTCCTAAATTAACAAAACCTTCCTTTCTGGTTTTATTCCCCATACTAAAACCTATCCTAGTCCCCCTCTCTTAGCCAAAGTAACCCTTCCTTAAATTCAAGGGGTTACCAATCATTTATCCAAGATCCTCTCTAAAAAGAATATCACAACCTTATTCAAGCCCCAAGAAACCCTCAACCAGCTCTTCAGATCAACCAAGGATAAAAATGACCCTATGTAAGGTCCCATAATGTATGAGTTTCCCTTCTCCTGTGGAATGTATTACATTGGGAAAACCAAAATATCCGTCAAACCTTGATTGCGAAATCACATGGCTACCACCTTCCACACCCACATTGCAAAATATGCCATTGTTGAGCATTCCCATTCGACCAATCTCCTCATTTGTTTTGAAAAAACAAAAATCTTAGGTTTCCCCCCTTATCATTTCAGCCGGGTGATTCGGGAGACACTTGAAATTAAAACACATCCTAATAATTTTAACCGGGATGATGGATACTAGTTAAGCCAATCCCAGAAACCCACCATCCGCCTTTTATCATCTAAACCCTTTCCCTCTAATTTAAATTCTCACCCATCCTAACCCTTCCTCCTAGAATTATTCTTATGATTATTATTTCTCTTTTCATAGTCATTTCTTTTCCTCGTTGGATTATTTAATTAATTTAATTTGACTATATCAAATTACCCTTCCAATTTATCCATCTTTGACATAATTAATAAAGTTAGGGTATTTAATAATTTAAATAATATATCTTTCCAATTGTTGACCTTTTGACTCTTACCTATTTCCAACCACCCTTTTAACATTTATATGTTGTAATTCCACATCATTCCAAGAGGATTTATTTCTGTAAGTTTTCCTCTCATTAATAATATGCCCCCAAATCTCATTAGCAATTATGTCTTTGATTTAGTTTATAAAATAATAATAATTTTAACTCTAGTTGATTCAATTTAATCCTTTAATTCATTTATATATTTTTCCAAATGTTGAACTTATGACTTTTGACTATCTCCAATCATAATGTAAATATAGTAATCCAATTTCATTCCAATTTGATTTATTTATTTCTATAAATTTTTTTCTTATAATTAACTAATGATGATGTCTATGAGATAATGTAATAATAATACTATTTTTATTCTAATATTTTGTCCCCTTTTTGCGATTTTGACCAATCCAAAAAATTTTGAAGTTTTAATTGATTCATATCCAATCATTTTAGTTATTTATTTTCATTTCCATGATTTTAATTTAACTAACAAATCATAGAATTATATTAAAATATAAATGCAATTCAATTTTGAAAGTTAAAAAATTTCTCTAGCTATTCGTTTACTCAAAATTATCATTTTCTAATGACTAATTCTCCCCCCCCCCCCCCCCCCCCCCCCCCCCCCCCCCAACTATTCTCTATATATTCTAGGTCAAACACTCTTCCTGTCATCAATATGCTTCCTTCCCCTGAAGATGGGTGAAGTGTTCAACCGAAACGTTGGGCTCTTCAAACAATGCACACAGGATTCCATAAATTTTCAACAACAATATGTTACTGACTGTGGAAAGGTACATGCTATAATTCTTTCCCTCCATGGAGATGTTTGTCTCTTTGGGACCAAAAATTTTGAGAAGCTTCATTCTATAATTGTAAAAAGAGTTGTTGACCTAAAATTCTTGAAGAGGTGTTGAGATGCTTCAATTATTCCAATATTTACTCAATTTCCTCCTCGAGCGCATAAGCTTGATCTCAATCACATCCTTTCTCATACCAGTTACGCTATTCTCAAGTCATTAATTCATCATATTAGGTCAGTTTTATCCTCATTATCATCTCAGTTATACAAATTGCATTTGAAGCTTTCATCTATCATAAATTTGATCTCTGGGTTGTTATAGATCGCAGAGCTACTATCTCAACCTCTAATTATCAAGAATCAACAAATAGAAAGCAAATGGAGAAATTTCAATCTTTATACCAGAATAAATATTGTTCACCTTCTTCATTTAATAGCTCCGTGCCATTTTCAAACCCACAGTCCATGCACTGTAATTCTAACCTTTGTCTCCCTCACCCTCTCCCATTGAACCTATCATTTACTCGTGCAAATGAAGTAGATCTTCACCCTCCTTGCTGTCATCCAGGTTTTTGCATCCCTTGCTATCATTGCCTAGGCTTAAAGCTTAGACCCCAATGACACCTAGTATCCCACCATCTCACCTGTTTTCTGATTCCTCAATGACCATGGCATATTCATCTTCCATGACTGAACCTTCCTCTCCCCGTGTCATTTCTCCTACCACTGGAAACTCCAGAAATAATTATCTCCCCATCAACAAATCCAAACCTTCTCCTTCTCTGCTCAACATTGTGACCATCCCTAATTTTTCATCTATCCCATGTAGTTCTAATTCTATTAACATGCCATTCCTTTTCCATTCCTTTCCCTGTGTTAAATATAATAGTTTCTCAACACATAAATATAATTCAAATAAAGAAATTGTTAATAATTCCTATCCCCCTAACTTTAAATCATCCTTGTCTTCTAATGTTCATCCAACCTTAATTCAAATTCATATTCTTATTCTAAACACAACCCAAATTCAATTCTTCTAATCTTAATATTTCCTCTTACCTTATTCACGATATTTCTAAGTCCAATTTTAATTCTAGTTTAAATTCCTCTCCGCTCCCCCTTAACTCCTCTTCCTTTTCTAATAATATATTTGGAAATAATAATTATGATCACAATCCTTCATCTTCTTTTCCCCTAGATTGAATGTCAACCCCCTCCTCCCCTCCTTCCTCCCTTCATTCCAAAGTGGTTAAACTCTCCTTGGTTGAGCTTGATGTCCCCTCTCAAGACTTCTTAAGAAAGGTTTTAACTTTTCCCTTTTTCCTCGTACCATTCCCTTTGAAGATATTATACGCTCCATTGAATCAATTTATCACTACCTTCTCTCACATGCAGCAGAAGAGCTTCGACAAGAATGTGGTCACATTATTCAAAACCCAAATCTCCGTAAACCTAACCGTTCTAAGGAGGAATTTTTAGCACTTCATAAA
>APFE031690775.1:0-11108 GCA_000404065.3 Pinus taeda
ATGAAGTGACATGGTGGTGAATAATGAGTGATATAATGGAAGCATAGGTGAAAAATGTATGGTAATGAGTGATATTTGTATGACATTTTGAAGTCCAAACAGATATGCTCAACAAGAAGGTATAGATTTTGAAGAAACTTTTGCACCTGTTGCTAGACTTGAAGCCATAAAAATGTTCCTTTCTCTTTCTAGTTTTCAGAAATTCAAAGTATACCAAATGGATGTAAAATCTGTCTTTCTTAATGGAGACTTAGAATAAGAAGTATATATTGAGCAACCAGACTGATTCATCCTTGGAAATGATGCAAAACTTGTATGCAGACTCAAAAAGTCTCTCTATGGTCTAAAACAAGCTCCAAGGGCCTGGTATTACCGTCTTGACAAATACCTCCATCAACAAGGTTTTTCAAAAGGATCAGGTGATAGCAATCTATTTACAAAGATCGACAATAATAAATTGTTAATACTTGTTGTGTATGTTGATGATATCATTTTTGGTAGCAATGAAGAAGCCATGAGTCAAAACTTTGCTTTGGTAATGCAGCAAGAATTTGAAATGTACCTACTTGGTGAGCTCACATATTTTCTTGGTATACAAGTTCAATAAAATAAAGATGGTATTTTTCTGTCACAAACCAAGTATCTCAAGCAGATCTTGAAAAAATACAGCATGGAAGATTCTAAACCAGTATGTACCCCTATGGTAATAGGATGCAGTCTCAACTCAAATGATGATTTAGCACCAGTACATCAACCAACCTACAAATCCATGATTGGCAGTCTTCTTTATCTAACAGGTACCCAACCAGACATCATGCATGCAGTGGGAATAGTTGGAAGATTCCAAGCCAATCCAAAGGAATCACACCTTTAGGCAGTCAAAAGGATTTTCAAACATCTTCAAGGAACACAAAATTTTGGTTTATGGTATCCTAGAGATACAGATCTTACACTTCATGCATATACAGATGCAGATTGGGCAGGAAGCGTTGATGACAGAAAAAGCACTAATGGTGGTGCATTCTGTATGGGTTCCATATTAGTGTCTTGGTTCAGTAAGAAACAAAGTTCAATTGCATTATCTACAGCTGAAGCAGAATATGTGGCTGCTACATCTTGCTGCACACAACTCCTTTAGATGATGCAAACATTGCAAGACATTCAGATCACATTTATTCCACCCATCTACATTCTATTTGATAATAAAAGTGCAATCAGTATTTCAAAGAATCCAGTCATGCATTCCAAGACCAAGCACATGCCCATCAAATATCATTTTCTACGCGAACAAGTGCTTGAACAAAAGGTCAAATTGGAGTTTGTTCCCTACAAAGAACGGGTTGCTGATATATTCACTAAACCACTGCCCAGAGATACATTTGAATATCTTAGACAAAAGCTTGGAGTAGTTGATGCATCATCTTATGGTTAAAACTTATCTGCTTCATAAAAAAGTGGTTATACGCGAGTTCCATGAAGTGTATCCGCATACATACGCCAGTTTTTGTGGATACAGTTGCGTATATGTTGGTTTGAAGAAAAACAGTGGGCCAGACTTAGGATGAAAGGAGTCTGATATGGGTCTGACAGTGATCATCTGGCACAGGGGGAGTATATACTTCTAAAAATTCATTATTGGCATTATCTTAGAAGATCTTGGTACAAATTCACAGTTGTTTTTTATTCAGGTGGAACATGTTCAGGGGGAGATCATGGTTGCTGGTCTGGATGGTGATTGACAGATGTTGCTGATGATAGTTGCTGATAACTATCATGGTCTTGTTTCAGATATTTTGTCTCTATGTCATGTATATATTTTAATGTCAAGGTCATGAAACGACCTATTTTGTTTCCACACTATCCATGGGATGGATGATGTAATTTTCTTGTTTTGACATGTACAAACATTTGGTATATCCCCACTTGGTTGGGAGATGGATGTATGTATGAGTCATTGGTGATAGGAAGGTCATTTATGATGTATAGAGTCATGTTCTTCTTTTAGAACATATTTTTGCAGAACTTGCTTATATGCAAGGGGAGCATGGACTCGATCATGGAGCTCAATCAGCACTCTTCAGCATATCAGAGCATTCAACATGTACTCAGGGGAAGCATAACCCTTTTCCCTTGATGACAAAGGGGGAAAGTGACTTGGGGTTACCATCAAGTCCAAAAGGGGAGATTGTTGGCATTATGACACAGATTTGGCACTATGACATAGGTGTTGTCCTTGATGGCAACTCACTCAGATGACAGATCACAGTTCAAACTCACAGAATGAAGAAAGAGAGGTATACACAAGTTCCCCTTTGACCAAGTCGCATGTACACATGGGTTTGCAGACCAAAAGGTGTGTATAACGTACACACGCACTTTCACGGAAGGAAAGGCGCGTACATGTTGGAAAAATTAGTTTTGGTCTATGGTATTTGTTCCATGGTATTTTGATCCTTGGTATTGGTCCAAGATACCTTGTCCGAAGTGTTGACCCTAGGTATTTGTTCCAAGGTATTGGTTCTAAGTGGTTTTGGTCCATGGTATTGAGTAAGGCCTAAGACTATAAAAGGAGGAGAAGATAATTAGGCAAAGGCACTCATGCATTGAATATCTAATGAAGAGCAAGATATAGAATATAGGCTATTGGGTTATGGTGCACAGCTGGATCTGAATCAAGGATGAACCTTAGCGCTTGATGAAGGATAAGATCTAATGATGGGTCAAGATCTTAACGCTTGAAGTGAAGTATCTTTGTGTGTTTTGATCTTTTGTCTGAATAACTGGCGCATGTTGTAGACTATAAATATGATGATCTGGGTATAACTAAAGTCTGGAATTGTTGTAAAGATTAAATCATCATTTATAGATCTGTACGCAAGTTCACCTTAGAAAAGGCACGTATACACGTTGGTTCTACATATCAAAACAATGTATACATCTTAAATTTGATTTACAGATCTGTACGCAGGTTTGCCTTGAGAAAAGTGCATATGCACGCAGGTTCAACACATTGAAGTAGTGTATACCTCATAAAATATGCTTTAGCTACTTCTGATTGTTGTTACAGTGTTCTGGGTTCTAGTTACTGATTTATGGTTATTGTATTTTGGTTACAACATTCTGAAAAGTGATTGATTGATTCAATTGTGGTTGGTGCAAAGGATATTGATTAATGCAAATGTATTTGATGATTGAATGATGTTATTGATGGATCCAGTCTGAAAATTTATGAAACATGGTCCCTGGAAGAAAAGAGAAGGTTGTAGCCTTCTGCAGGCCGGCACCTACGTACTAGTAAACATATCAGCTAAGCATAAGATCTAGGGGGTTGTAGCTCCCTTCCAGGAAAAGCTAGAGAATGAGAGAAGGTTGTAGCCTTCTACAGGTAGAAGCCTACATACTGGTATAAGATTACACCAATACAAAAATTGTAAAAAGAAGTTTCTTATTAAAAAGAAGATAGAGACGATTGCAGCAAGTGGTTTTCACCCACATTGGGTTTCCACCTTATATCTTGTATTCATGTGTGTGATTGTTTGTTCTGTTCTTACTGCACCTAGTTACTGTTTATATGCTTCTGATGCACTGATTAAAGATCAACATATGATGAATTAACTGAATCATAAGTTTGCAGGATATACGCTAGTTGCCTTGAATACAGTTGCATATACACGCAACTTCTATTAATTGAAGTAGTGTATATGAATATGTTTATGAAATGAAATACTATTGACTTGCTAATACTGATTCACGCCCCCTCTCAGTGTTATTTCAAACAAGAATTGCGAACCTCAGTTACAGTAGTAGGCTTAGGCCAATTTACAATTGCTTCAACTTTAGAAGGATCAATTTTTAGCTCACCATGACCAACAATATGACCTAGGTAAACCAAAGAGGTTTTCCCAAACTCACACTTTGACAATTTTACATAGAGTTTTTCTTTTTTCAATACATCAAGCACTTTCTTCAAATGGCATACATGTTCATTCCAACTTTACTAAATATAAGAATATCGTCTAGATATACAAGAACAAATTCATCAATGAAAGGCCTAAAGATATCATTCATGACCCTCATGAAAGTGGTTGGAGCGTTGCAAAGTCCAAATGGCATCACCATCCATTCGAACAACCCCTATTTGATCTTGAAGGCAGTTTTCCACACATCCTACTCTGCAATTTAGACCTGGTGATAACCACTATGCAAATCCAATTTGGTGAAATAGATAACATTCTTTAACTGATCTAGTAAGTCATCAATGTGTGGAAGAGGGTAACGACTTTTCACCGTGATTTTGTTTGGTGCTCGGTAATCCACGCACATCCTCCATGTGTCATCTTTCTTTAGCACTAAGACAATCGGTGAGCCGCATGGAGAAGTGCTTGTTCTGATGACCCCTTGGTTCAATAGTTCTTGCACCTTCCTTTTGATCTCCTCCATCTCAATGGTAGACATCCTGTACATGCCAATATTTGGTAAAGGAGCGTCATGCTGCAAATGGATCTCATGTTGGATTTCCCTCTACGGAGTTAATCCCCTTCATATCTGAAACATCTCATCATATTTAGAAATTAATTCACGTAATTCCTTTTTATGCACATGATCACAACACTGGAAAGCATCGGATAATTCCGCATCTTTTCCCCTTACAACCATAAGCATGCAATCCTTACTAGAATTTACCAACCTCTTCATTTGTCCTGCACTTACAAGGCTGGGATTGATTTTAGTTTGATAAGCGCTTAACATATATTCTACCCCATATTTTGTGATTTGGTATTTGTTTTCATGATAGAAGAAGATTTCCTTTCTATCGTATAGATATGGACTCCCTAACACCATGCCACAGATATCCAATGGTATCACATCAAGTTTTACCTCATCCACTAACTTAGAAGCTATCACAAATTTAACCTTACACTGCTTAGTTACATTTAGTTTTGCTTTATCATGTATCCATCCAAGTGGGTAAAGTTTTGGATGTGGTTTGGTTCTAAGCTGAGATTTTTTACCAAGGACTCTGAAATTAAGTTTGCATGGGATCCAGTATCAAATAGAGTTTCCACTTTTGTATGATTTATGATAACTCTAATATGAAATAGTTCATTTCTCTTTCATTCATTAGGAAGAGACTCATCTTTTGAATTAGTGACTTCATGTGATTCAGAATTAACATGAGGGGTAAGAGTACCTTTTGTTCCTGCCACTATGATCAATGCTTCATCTACGGAATCGGATCCAAGGTCTTTCTGCATAGTTGCCAGTGTCTTCTACTTCCCTTTTCCTCCATACTTCTTTGGTCTCTTTTCCGGGTACAGTTTCCAACAATGATCGTTGTCATGAACTTCCTTTTTGCAATGAGTGCAATAAGGCCTTTCTCCTTCATCTTTCTTGGTTGATGCCACTCTCTTCTCCTTTCCTTTTCCTTTCACTTTGGGTTTTCCATTTGGAGATTTGAAAGGTGGTTTCTTGAAATGATTATCTCTTTCATTTTTGCCCCTGTTCTCAAGATGAATGGCCTTTACACTAGCCGAGTCAATAGTAATTGGTTCAAACAATAATAATGAATGTCTAAGGTAACTATGTAATGATCCAACATACTTAGTTACTACTTCAGGTGAGTCAAATGAAATGCCCAAATTAAGTGCTTGTTTTCTAAATTCCTCTGTAAAGATTTGAACATCCTGACCTCTGCCTTGCCTTAAGTATTTCCAATCCATTAAGGCTTTTTGTTTATAACCCAAGGCATAAAATTGTTCCTTTAATCAGAAATGAAATTAGGCCACGAGGAAAGAAGATTACCCACACTCTTACTGCTTCGCAATTTTCTCTCCCACCAGACAAGAGAGATGCTACTCAGCTAAAGAGAGGCCAGCTAAATATTTGCCTCGTCCTCTTCGATCTGTTGAATCCTACAGTATATTTCAATCTTCCTAATCCAATTATTAAGCTTTTTTGCATTACCTTCACTGTTAAACATGGGAAGATCAAATTTGACATCTAATTTAAAGAAAGGTTTCTTAGATGCATCCCTTGAATTTCTATGATGATGGTGATGAGAGGAAGAAGAACTTTCACTCATGGAAGGAAAATGAGGGGGTTCTTCTTGACCATTTCCATGCACTAAACCTTGTTCTTATGCCTTTTTCCCTTCTACTTTCTCCAGCCTTGAAAGCAATTGACTGACATTTTCTGCCATTGCATAGAAGGTTTTGTGGAAATTGAGCTCCTCTTCATAACAAGCCTCTTCATCTGCCATGTTTCTCCTTCGATGTGCACGCCCCGCTTCGGGATCGAAAGACTTTAGTTTCCCTTAACCACTTCGAAGCCTGTTTCTTGTTAGCATACAAACATGCAATTCACATCTACAAAGCCCTGCTCTGATACCACTTGATCCAAAATATTTTGCTTATATATGTGTTAAAGAATTACGTGCATAAATTGTAGCTTAACATAGAAATTTAATGTGCACATGAGAGAAGAGGAGAAACACATAAAGCATGAAAGAAGACAACAAGACTTGATAATGGAGTTCGTCTGTCTTAGACTACGTCTCCAGGCCCTGCTCGATCAATGGGGAGGCCTTCATTCATTAAGTGGCATGAGAAAGAAGAGTACAAGCATCAATTACAAAAATGGCCGAAAAATGTAGAACTCTATTGGAGAAATGGACAGCACCATTGTGTTCGAGGCATCAAGAAATGTTGAAACCATATAAAATTTGTCAAAATTTGACAAAGTGAAAATCTAGCCCCTTGGAGAAATTGCTCAAATCACAGTTTTTCCCCTCTCTCTACACTGCTCATGGTTCTGCCACCTACAAATGAACCTGTCTCGAACTGTGTGCCCTCTCCTCCCTTCTAGCGCACTGAGCAAAAAAAGTTTAAGTAATGTTTTGATGGGCAAACTTAACAAGAAGGTTGTTTGGTGTAATGGCAAGATTGGAAATTTGTTGAGGAGGGGTCGAGGGATCAAATCCCGCCCCTCTCGACTTAACCCATGCAATATTTTGTGGTTAAACTTTAGGGTCCACTGTTTCAGGTGGCCCACCCCCATTTCCGTCATTTGTTGCCTTTATCACGGTGAGGTGGCCCATACGCATGGAGTGGTGTGGTTTGAGGTTGGGTCTGTGCCCCAAGGGTCAGCCCACCTTTATTGCGCAGAGTATGGTGGTTCTGTTGGAGGGACCAAGGGTAGTGGCCCACCCCTCCACTAATAACATTATATGCTAAGGGTTGGGGTGTCAGGGTTGGTGGCCCGCCACAATTTTTTTTTAATATTTTTTTTATTTATTTAACCATATGCCCATTTTTTGAAAATTCTAAATTTGGACCGGAGGAGTCATTTAAATGAGGCAACAATTTTGCCTAGAATCCGACTAGAGTTGGCCGGATTCTATCCGTCGAAAAAAGTCCAAATTATGTCTCCATTAATCCTGCCTAGTCAACAAAAGTCAACCAAACTTTGACTACCTCTATCTTCCTCATCCAGACTCTGATTGGAGTTGTCGTTCACACCATTAGAATCAAGGCGACGAGCGATCTGATGTCAAGTTAATCATCTTTTTTCCACTTTGAGTTTTGAGCCTTTTTCATGCCACTAGTGTCTAGAGATCCACCTAGATCACTTCCCTCTTCCCAATGTGATCTGCGCTCAGGACACTTCCTTGACAATTCTTCCTCAATGCATGGTGCAGGCTTAAGAGATGGTGAGCCTTTGACCAGTCAAACTGCACTTTTGTAAAGGCCTCCTCTCCCTTTCATCGCATAGTGTAGTCTTCAAGCTTGAAGTCTTCACCCTTCCCTCTTCCCCTTCCCCTCTGTGCTGACACTTGTTTAGGCCTTCATTCCTCAATGCATGGCATAGTAGGAAGGCTAAAGGAGGCCTCCTCTTAGCCCTTAACTAGTCAAATTTTGCTTTCAATTCTCCCTATCTTTCCTTCTTGGTGCATAGAGCATCCTTAAGCAACAAGCCTCCCCACCTTGTTCCTTGTTGTTCCAAACTACAATAGTGAAAATTACAACCTTCTTAGGCCATTGATCAGTTCAACTGCACTTTTCCCATCAAGCCTCCTTCCTATAACCCTTTCATAGGCCTATCATAAGAATTCCATTCCATAAGCTAGGTAGTGATAGAATAGATTATTTTAAGACTGATTTTTCTTTGTCATGAATGATTTTAATTGGTAGTAGTACCTTCTCAGCATGACAAGGCGATGCTCAAAGTAGATATAAAGGAGGAAGCATAATGAAACACATGTGGAGAAGAAGCACCATAAGAGTTATCAGGGAGACATGAAGAAGATCATGGACCAAGACAAAAAGAGGTCATTGCATGATAACTCAGGGATTCCAGTATTCATCCAAGAGCCTTTGGAGGGTGAAGATGAAGAAAATAGAGAATATTTCATGAAGATAAATTATTGATCATATCCACCATCAAGAATGCAAGATGAAGCAACAAGGAAGATATCTTGGCATTTCCCCCTCGTTATCAAGTCCATGTCATCATTGTCAAGTTGTAACTTGTACAAATTTCATCATGATGGTCAATGTGTGTCCATGTGTCATTCCACATCATGTGGAATTTGATGATGTAATTATTAAGTGTAAAAGAATAAAATTTAAGGTGTGGGAGCCCAAGGGTCATATGTGGAATATGAATAGTCACGTAGTCATTGTTTGGTCAATTTAGAGTGTCCTAAATTGTTGCATTTAATTGTCGATCCGGGATTCGTAAGCTGACGAAGTGTGGCACACTATATGTGCAAGATAACCTATTTCTTACTTTTGTCGTTTTTTATTTTTATGTTTTGGGGGTTTTTATCTTCGTTGATTTCCTAATGTGAGATGGAAATTCTAAAAGACAAGTATGGATATAAATGTTCAAGGCAATGATGTCCTTTATATTGATTTCCAAAACTTCAAACTTTCAAAAAGGTTTTACAACATGCAATGATGAAATTAATTCCTAAAAGAAAATGAAAATGTTCCACTATTCTAATCAAACAAATAGTGAACTATTGGTCATGGAACCATTATCTCTGCTGCTATCTAAATACAAAAGAAACTGTACTCAAAGAAATCTAAAAATTGCAAGCAAAGTAAAGCTAAAATCAAATTACATCAATTCATACTCTGACCCCTCGCCATTAGTCTCGCTATGGCTTTTGGAGGCAATCATAAACAACTTGAGCAATCTGATATCTAATTTGCAGGAAAATAAACTAATATCAAATTACACACGCATACTTCAATCCCTCACCATTAGTCTCGCTATAGCTTTCGGAGGTAACTGAAAATGACATGAGCAATTCAATAACTAACTTGCAGAAAAATAAACTAATATCAAACTACACACTCATACTTCAATCCCTCACCATTAGTCTCGCTATGGCTTTCGGAGGTAACTGAAAATGGCATGAGCAATTCAATATCTAAACTAACTAATAAAGCCAATGAACATAACTGAAATAAACAAAACAGTGCTGGAGTTAAAAACTAAGAAAAATAAATCAACAGAAAGATAAGACAGTTTCCATGTCATTAGTCATTGTAAAACTATGTGCAAATGCCCGGGCTACCTACTATAATCTGGAACAAAGACACTGATCAATTAACAACATTATAAAAGCATGTAAAATTATGGACAGAAATAAAACGTGAATACCATAAGCAATGCAATATATACACGTGAATGATTATGGCATAAGGAACGTAAAGAAATAAAGCATGAAACTATACAACAATAAACAAAACCTCGGTGTGTACAGGGGCCCTCTGCACAACCTTGGGCAGTCAGCTATCAACCATGAATTGAGCTTATAAACAGAGTCTTCTCATGTATTCAAAATGCAATCATAACACAGAAATAAAGTCACGGCACAGTGGGCTTGTTAACAGTCAAAATTACATTACAAAAGCTAGCTACTATGTGTATGAGAATGCATTATTTATAACAAAGGATGACATAACTACTTTCCTACAATCTGTGCTGATAAGAGACACGTGAACAACCACGTCCAGGAATCTAGCATTATGGTTGCCGTGAAGATTAAATCTTTGGAGGGTGGCTATTGGATTCAGCTTATGGAGCAGTCCACAGGTGTTGATATGTCCCCTAAGATTTAGGAACGGCCACGCAAGTCTTCACGTGGTGAAAAACGGAATTCTGTCACCGTAGGACTCTTAGGTTGACCACCGCTTGACTACCTTTGACCACAGCCTTCTTTGGTGAATTCGACTGAGCCAATAGGACTCGATCCATATCCATGTCATTTCCAACTTGCCCATGTGTCTTGATTTGCCTGAAGACACCTGCAATATAGACTTTAACAAAATGGCTACAGAAAGTTGAAGCAGCTGCGGAAAGTGACAAGATTCCGCAGCTCAATGAGAAAAAATCTAATTCAAACAGTAGACACAAAACATAGTTAAAAACCACTTTAAATGCTCTTTTATGATTAATATGCAATGATGTTGATGCAAGTTTGGGACTCAACATACCCCCACTGTGAAGGTGTTGCATGTCCCCATGCAACCAAAATTTTGATCACCCTCCTTCAATTCATATGCTCTAATACCTCTACCAGTGCATCCAGTCCTCTTCTCCTCTTTCTTGGTGTTGCTAATATCCTGGGCTTCTTCATCAAGCATCTGAATTTGAGATTAATCAGTGCTCTACTTATCTTCTTGCATTTCTTCTTCAATTTCCTGTTCTTTTTGTGCCGCAGTCCCAGATGTAACATAGTGTTGTCATGAATGATCTTGTCCAATCTGCTTTGCTCCTTTAATGCTTCATTTTCATTTTTAACGTCTATTTAAAACCTCCAACTCAAAGACTTCTTGTTTCAACGATTGGACTAGAGCTTCTTGTGTTGTGTGAGGCTGAGTGGATGAAGTGCTGGGACCCGTGGCTGTTCTTTCTAAATATTCTATGTAATCATACACCTCTTGCTGCTTTGGATCTATTGTTAGAATATTAAATATTACGGAGCAATGGAACACATAAAATATTGCAGAAATATAAACACAGAAAACGCACAAAACAAGAGAGGCACAGATATACGTGGTTCACCCAGTTTGGGCTACGTCCACCCCGAACAGCCA
>APFE031690775.1:11250-102174 GCA_000404065.3 Pinus taeda
CCGCCCCCCCTGCAAAAAATATTTTACGGGCGGCGTTGCTGCCCCCATTTTGAACTGGGGTCCAATGTGACGGTACTTTTGAATATAGAAGATAATCAAGCTCCACACCCAACAATCTCCCACTTGGATACTGATTGTAGCAACTCCACCGCTACTCCATTTGCTGGACAATGACTCCTCTTTGGACCTGGCTGTTTCTCATCTTCATCATCATCCTTGAAGACCAACTGAAACTGAGCATATTCTCAGTTTCTCTCTGGTTACGACTTTTGTTAGCATATCTGCAGGGTTCTGGCTAGTGTGTATCTTTTCTAGCTTCAACTCTCCATCTTCCAACACTGATCGTATGAAATGATACTTGAGCTGTATATGTTTCGTCCTAGAATGAAATGTTGAGCTCTTTGCAAAAATTCCTACCTATGGGATGATTCCAGCGAATATTAGTAGATATCGAAGGTGCGAGCGCGCTTGCAGATTTTGAAGTGATAGGGATTGTTGATGACAACAATCCCTATCCCGCACTACTGGGAATAGATTGGGCCACTAACATGAATGGAGTGTTAAATCTAAAGAAGCGTAAGATGATTTTTGAGAAAAAGACATTACGCGTAGTGGTACCATTAGACCCCGTGGAAGGATCATGCTACATAGAGCTAGTGCGCGACTGCGAGAGCAACGATGATATAGACTGTATCTACAAGATAACCATGTAAGAGTAGGACTGGGTGAATCCAACAGTGGATGGTAGGATTTTGTGGGAGCGTGAAAGCTCCTGCACCTCAGATTCGGATGAGGAGATAGAATGATGGCAGAACCGGTTACACGAGGTAACCACGCTCAACTGCAACATGATGATAAAGTCATTGTGTTGCGTAGCAACGGAAACAAGAGATCTGCCTATGTATGATGGGTTGAGCGAAATGGATGATTTCCTAAACAAATTTGAAAGGGAGGTGTCGGAACAGCAGCAGTTCGATGCTCTGAAATGGGTACTACGCGCTACGCCCGTAAGGTGGTGGGGTACACACCAGCAGAATTTTGAGGACTGGAGGGAATGCAGAAGGGTGATGTGCCTACAATTTGGGAAGCCTCGGATGTAGATAAAGGTCGAGCATGGCAGATGAAGCAGCCCACGCGCCCACCTTTCCAGATGGGTAGAAACGTATGATGCACAACCTACACGAGTGCACACCATCCTCGCGATAGGAAACATGACCAACAAGCAGTAATGGGCAGGACAATGGCACGAACGATGACCAAGAAGTATGATAAGACCAAGCGCGCTGAAGATTATCTGTGTGGAAGCCTTTGACAAAGTATGCGAAGCACTGAACGTGATCCACCATGTCAAACGCACTGACTATGACCTGCGCGTACCAGCGGTTCTATGGGCTTATAGGACCATGTACAAAACCCTGATCGCGCGGGCACTTTCGAAGCTGAAGTATGAAGCAGATGTTGTAATTCCTATGGAGCATGCAAAGCCTAGTCCGCGCATAGCAACACCCATAGATACGATGGTTCGCGAAGCCCAGAAACAAGGGATCACACAGCCGAAAGAAACAGAACGCGCGGGACTTGAGGAAGAAATCCAACAGGGAAACCTTAGACTCCAAGAACTTGAAGAAGATATGATACGGTTACGAAAGAAAAGCGTGCTGGTGGATGTGGAAGTCAAAAAGCTGGAGGACGAGATAAAGGAAGCGTTTCTTGCCGAAAAAACTAGGATGGTAAGGAAAGGTGTGTACGATCATACTGACAAGTTTGATAACTATCATCGTAAATTGATTAGTTTGGCTTGGATTGCATATTGCTAAGCATAGTGACTAGGGTAGTGCGTTGCAAATGATGAAGCGGGCGATGTCGACTATAACAATAAAATGTGGGGATTCTCCAGGAACCATGACGGAGGACAGGATGGAACTCCACACGGGTGGTACAGCCACCTAACTAGCCAGGGGAAGGACAGTCTTAGCGCTCCAGGAAATTGGAAGGGAGCATGGGACCATAAACTATCATGCCCGAGCGCTGCGCGATGGGGGAGATGCGCACAGAAGCAAAGAATCACAAGGTCCACGACCGCGCATGGGGGTTTGCGCTGCCACGCAGGTTGGCTAGAAAGTGACCATTGGAGTCACTATTCATGATGGAATGCTCGACTTGAGGCCAAATGGAGCGGGTGACAGGCATTTAAGACGAGATTTATGGGCAAGATTTGAGAAAATCTGCTACCAAGAAAGCTTTAATGAACCGGAATTCAGGGGAACGGTTGAATTCAAATTCAAAAAGCGCTATAAAATACAAAGGGCTGCCCAACAAACAACACTTGGTCATTTGCGAATTGAGCGATTGAGCAAAGCCCTTAGTATTGTGAGTCGAGCGTTGATTAAGCCCCTAAATTCGCGAGTGATAAACTACATCACAGCTACAATGACAACAACTAAGGATGGTCCTGGAATAAAAGAGGTAATCGTTGGCGAGGCCGCACAGGCCCTAGATGTGGAGGATGTTCCAGAAGGTGTCGGGATGTGGTAGAGATCCCCAAATCACTGTGTACACCAAGACCCAAGAAGGATAAACAAGCAATGGCTCCCATACGCGTGTCCCCGCAGAACCCATTGCACAACAAATTATCGATGGAAGAGAAGGGGAAAGTTGTCACAATAGAAACAGATGAGGAAGAAGAATATTTGCAGGCCCTTATTATCATAGAGGAAGAAGACGAAGGCATGGAGTGGATACTCAACCTATGCTCTCTGTGACAAAACTGCCCACCTATGTCCCCTCGTAAAAAGGGAAGGCTAAAGTGCCTAAGGACCTAGACGAGACCAATAGTTCACTCCAAACCCCGCTCCTCCCAGATGCCATTATGTTTGAAGGCACGCACCGGGGCCACATGCCAACCATGAAATTTGAAGATTGGGACCTCGCTGACCACAAGAAATTCCCTCACCTGGAGACCGGAAAACTCATGAAGTAGAACACCACGAGTGTGGTGACAACATTAGAGCCGCAGAAGTGGTTGCGCGGTGTGGAAAAGGCCAGGCTGTTGAACCTACTTTGGGTGTCGCAATTCTATCGCCCCCCAATAACCATTTTCGTCATCAGGCAGCTGCTCTGCCTAGTGCATGATGGGTATTTATGGCTGGAGGAGCCCATCCCCATCACAATAGACATTAAAGGCAAGCTCTCAAACATACAGTGGATGCACACATTGATGCAAAGAAGTACCCCAGATACAAAGGTCTCGGAACATCGTATGTTGCAGATCCAATAAGTAGTAGCTCAATGCGCTGCTGACCTCTGCGTAGTTCGAGAACAGTTGCATGGACTTCAAGCAGTTCAAGAACAATTGGATGGACTTCGCACAAATATTGTTGCGCCGACAGAGTGACTTGAGGGCAAGTCACGATGTTTGTGTTGGGCGCTTGTTGGGCATGGAATCCCCCCAAGGCATGTTTTGGGGCTCAAAGCCTAAGTTTTGATCTAATATTGCTGTGAATCTCCGCGAATTGCGGACACGGAGCGCGAAAGTATGATAGAGTCACAGGGTTGTCCACCCTAGTTTTGTAATGTAATGTCGGCCTACCCATGGTCTGCGGACCATGGGATTGTATAAATAGAGTGAGGCTCTAAGTGTAAAAGAAAAGAAGATAAGTAGTAGAGAGGCAAGAATCTAAGTGACTAAGTGTAAAGTGTATCTTTGGGTCGTAGGGTAGGAGAAGGCTCTGCAGCTGAGTGCGTAGGGCGGAGTCGAGTCTGTAACTGAGGAAGGAATTAATAAAGAGAAGTTTTACCATAATACTCTGTATCTATTCTTGGGTTAATGAATGTTTGATAATTGCAAATATACTGTTTATTTACTGTGCCCCTGTATGAATGGTTTATGTTGTTAAGTGTAACTTAAAGCATGCAAGTAGGCTAAGATAATCAACTAACATTGGAATACTAGTAAAGTCTTGGGTAATAACGTAGAAGCGCAACATTCAATACCAGAGTAGGGTTGCGTGAAGGCAGTATCTCAAGCTGCAAGGTACGGGAAAGTGTGTGAAGCAACTTGCGTGCAGGGTCGAACCGAGGACACTTGAACTCATCATACATCTCCAGGGTGCGAAAACCTGGTTCTAGCACCCTCCCATACTACTTAGGGTGAGACCTCAATCCGCGCTCCGGGACTGTTGCCGAAGGGGCCAATACTACCGGGATTTTTTTGGCTAAATCACCTCTGAACCTGGGTCAGGCCCCAACAAGCCAACAAGGGACCTGGCTTAATTTTAGTTAAACGAGGGCCTAAAATTATTTCTGAAATATGTCTTAACTGTTACTTAACTTAAGGGTTAGAAAGGTGGTGATCTAAATGTGAAAGCGGGTACTTATACCAGCACTGCAAAATGTAAAATGTACACAAATAATTATTGAAATGCACAATGGACTCAAATGTAAAATGTTGGAATAAAACACCTTTAAATTCAAAAAATCATTTGTATGAAATACTCAATCAAGATCATTAGATGCATAAGTAAAGCTACATTAGTCCTACTTGCATAAGCATGTAAAAACAAAAGAACTTCATAAATTAAACTAAATTCTTTAAACTCAGATCACATTAATGAAATATCAGTCTAGTAATTTGCTCTTACATCAAATGTTAAAACCAACAATATATTCTAAAACAACAATCCTATAACCATGCAATATTCAGAAATTTCTATGTATATCAACAAAAAAATTTAAAGACAAACTAATAACTACAATTCATAAAATTTATGAGTTTAATTTTTCTAATCTATTGATGTATTTGATCTAAAAAACTCAGAAATAAACTACTAAGTTGACTTTAGATTGAATAGGAAAATTGATTGCATTTAATTGATGACCGATATTACTAGATTCATTATCAATCGAGAGTGAGAAATCACCATCTTCACACGGGGGATTTTGAAAAAGGGAAGAAATATTGAAAAAAACTTCACCTTACTGCTCCTCTACTCGCAAAATGTGACTACCTTGCACCTATTCACTGTTTGGATTCTGAAGAGATTAACTAGGCAGTTCAAGAGACAAGGGATCATGAGAAAGAGATGGTAGAGGGTGATAGGTATAAAAATCAGATTCAAGATTTTAATTATAAGTAATTAGATCATATTGAGGAATAGAGAGATTAGTCTTCACCATAGGCTTCATGAACCATTTTGGGATTTCCTCTGTGGGATTGGAAACGTGAAAAGTGGAAGGAGGATGAGAAGATGGTTTAGGAATTTGATTTGCAGATTTCCTGACTTTATTATCATCACAAGGAGGCACCCGCAACAGAATTGGAAAAGGAGGAGGACAAGGAACAAAAGGAATAACAGGTTCCTCCTCTAAAATTAGGGGTGTCTCATGGTTTGCATGAGTCGGGGAAGCAGAAACATCAGGTGGTTTGGATTCTCCATGCAAAGAGATATGAACCAAATGCTCAAACTTGTGCTTAAAGAAATCCCAATCTATCTCTTCTCCAGGAAATACATAACAAAGGTGAAGGAATCGATTAGAGAAATCCTCAACTAATTCATTAGGTTTCATTCTTAGTTGATTGATTCTTTTTATAAACATCTCAGTAATCATATCTATCAAAGGCTTGATAAAGCTCCATGAGGAAGTGATGAAAAGAATGGATGGAAGAAGATGGTAAAGTATGACACCATCGATTAACATGACCTTCAAGGGTGAGGAAGAAAGCCATAGAAGCAAAATTTTCATCATTGATTTCATAATATTCACAAAATTTAAGAAAGTTAGAAATGTGCTTGGTTATGGATGTCCCATCCTCACCATAAAACTTCAATTGAGACAAGTGATAAAGAGGCTCGCCAGGGATTAAAATTTTATCAGGGGATAGGTCAGAAAAACACCCCGGGAGTATGATTTTAGGATGAGCCATTTAAGATAAGAGATTCAAAACATACTCAACGGGCACAACTTGTCATTTGGCCCTCCTTCTAGCACCATTTTGTTAATGATGTTGGAAATATGTCAACCAAGGGGGTCTCTCCGATGTGATGTCCCAATTAAACCTTACGTCGTTTAGAATAGGAGCCCCATCCAAATTATCAGCCCGGTTGCCATATATTCTTATAGATTTTCCTTGGCTTTAGCTGTCAACAAGAGAGAGGATCACATATGTGCCTTTGAAAAGAAAGTGATTGTGCCTAGTGAGTGTTCAATTCTAGGTGTGTCAAGGTTATTGCACCGTGGAGGGAAAAAGAGGTGATCCCCTAAGAGAGAGGTAATAATACGACCCTAGTAGAGACACACAAAAACAAGAAAGATGTGTCTAACGTTGAACATAATAGTCCACAAATATGTGATAATCATGTAACCAATACACAGAAAGATCATTCTAGTATACATCAGAATATTCCACAAAGATGCGATGGTCATTGCAACTAGTACAAAACATTCTTAATATGACGAGCACTAATATAACCGAACTATTTTAACTATTTTAGTACAAGTGAAAAAAAAACATGAATTGTAACAAACCTGGTTAAAAACTCATGTAACAAATATACAAATACCACAGATGATGGGACAGATATTCCAAGCTGAATGTTGGGCAAAACCTCCTAGTCGGTGTTCATTTCGGTTATTATGGCTAAAGGAAATTGGAAAAGGCTTTGGAAAGGGAAAATGATATTTTTGGCACATTTGTTTATGAAAATAATGGAAATTAGGAGAAAATGAAGGTGAAAGGTCACAGGTTGCATGTGAGGAGGAAATTAAAGGAAAATAATGGAAAATGGAGAAAATAGAGGCCTCATTCTTAAAAAGGCTTTTGAGGATTAGTGGGAAAGCTTCTTGGTCAGTATAACCTTCTGTAAATTTAGTTTTGGAGCTCTCTCTCTCTCACTCTTGGACATTTAGAGTTTTCTTGGAGCGTTTTGGCATTGGAGCAAGAAAGGCAAAGAAGGAAAGAGGAAGCAAAGATCAAGCAAGGAAAGGCAGGATCAAGTAGCTACAATAGGATTCTTTGGAGGTATCGATTTGCATGTGTATTTTCCTTACTAGATTTTGCATGCATGGTATTTCATGTGGTTCTTTTGCTCTTGTGGCATGGGTTTTTCCAGGTGTAACAATGCCTTGCCTTGCCATTTCCGGATAGCCATGGTGTGATGGGGTTCTCATGTTTTGGTTGAGCTGGCTTTCCAGATGGATTCGAAGCTGAGTGGGGTGGATCTCCAAATGATAGAGCACACAACCTAGTGGTCCTTGAACCAGACTGTGGATCACGGTAAAGTCACTGGCCTAGTGACCCCTGAGCCAGACTGTGGGTTGTGGTAAAGCTAGGATTGTGTTGCCTCGGTGGGCCTAGTGATCTCGGTTTGGATTATGGTAAAGCTTGAGAGACTAGGAGACAAGAAAATTCCTCACGGTGTAGGTGGAGAAATCCAGTGGCATCCATGCTTGTTTGGCCTAATGATCAAGTGGAGATAACGTAAATCCTGTTATGATGTGTTCATTATGTTGGCCTTGTGATCTGAGATGGATTACGATACACCCTAGTTTCTATTGATGAGGGTGAGGTGGTTTAGCCTCGGTATGCCCTGGTTGGTTCTTGTGGTTTGAGTCCCAAATTCATGCTTGGAATATGGCACACGGGTGAATGGCTGAAGAGAGATTTGGCTCAGCCATTCTATGGTCAGGTGGAATGTGGTAGTCCCATCTCCGATTGGTTATTGCATCATTAATGAAAGGTTATTCCTCCTTGTATTTTATGAGTATTTTGATGAATTATATGTGGTCTATATCGTTGTACTTTCATGAGTATTTTTGTTGTTATTATGCTAGTTATATGTGTGTTTTATGACAACAACTATGTATGGCTCTCTGCATGTTTTTACTTGTAAATGAATGGATAATGTATCTATGGCCTAATAGATGATAATTCAACAAATGACATGAGGGAACAATGGTTCATAACAGTTCTCAGATAAGTATGAGATCCCTACACTTAATTCTATTGCTTACACATGTAGGTTACATGTTGATGATATGTTTGACGAAATGCATGTCATGGCTAGAAAGGATCTTATTAAGGTCTTGTTTAACTTATTTCTTTTGCACCATTATTTCCATGTTCTTTGAGTAATCTTAAGCTATCATTCCATTATGGTTAGTGACCTGGGCACTGGGCCTGAAAAAGTGGCTCAAATCCCAGGGACACTGGCATAACACTGGAAAATTGGGTCTTTGGATGCTGGAAGGCAAGCCTGTGAGATCGACTTTGGGTTTCTGGATGTTGTCATGCCTATAGCGTGAGAGTGATTGAGGCTTAAAATGTCCAGAACATCAATGGGACAAAAGGACAGGATGTTTGAGTGGTTAGCATGTCTCCTCAGTATTTTGTTGCTGATGTGGATAGGTTGGTTGATGTGTTCTATCAATTCCAGTTCCTTAAGGTCACATAGGAGGTCGAATCCAATCATACTAGCCTCTAGTTGCATGTTTACCCCGATTGGTTGGTTACTTAGGTAAATGTGTGAGGAGGGTGTTACACGAATCATAAACATTCATAATTAATGCATGAAGAGCTTGTTGGCCATCATGCTTTATATATTAAGTAAAAGTTCCATGACACATGTATACAATGAACACCACTAGCTCCAATAATGGAGCATTGGAGGTATGAATTGCTCCCCAAAAGTATTAACTCTCTCTCTCTGATGCCTTATGGGAGAAGCCAATGTGAAAATTCCTTTACTCATACAATGAGGGTGTATATATAACTAATGGGGTGATGTCTCACCTCCCTTGTGACTCTTTGACTACCCTTATGACTGTTTGACTTCATATGAATTTTTGACTTTACATGACTGTTCATTTTTGTACATGTCCTTTGGACCCCCACTTTACAATACATTTTCGAATAGGAATTTACATAATCCATGAGAATAATGTGGCATATGATGACTCATGACATGACACGACATGACATTGATGACATGGACTGCATGATTACATGGCAATGTCAAGTCATTCTTGTTGTTGCTTAGTCTTCAATAAGAGATGTTTGATGCTTCATCTCCATGAGAGATATGTTTTGTTCTTCATATCTACCCTCTAAAGGGTCATGAATCAGATGGAGCCTTCCTGTTGTCCTGATCTTTGATATTTTGTTGTAATTTGGTGTTCCTTCGTCTTCTTTCCTGTTGATCATCTTTTCTCTTTAGCTTCATATCTGTCTTCTAGCATGGTCCCCTTCTCCTTTTCCCCCGTCATAAATCTGTCATGATAAGATAGATTACCTGCAACTGAAAACCATTCGTGAAAAATCGACATCAGTCTGAAATAACCCTTGACCTAACATATTTCATGACCAACCGTTTAGGGTTGGAACCAATGATTAGTTGAATGACTGGCTATGGGATTGCACAATTCTAGAGGCCAAGGTTCGAGATTCAGGCTTGAGACTGTGCAATGTGCAGTTCAGGATGGCTAGGTTCAAGAGATTACGTAGTTGTGGGGCTTAAGAGCTAAAGGCAAGGATTTAAGGCTTGAAGATGCCCACTACGCAATTCTGGAAGGGAAGAAGCCAAGGCAATGCTCATTTGAGGGATTCAAGGACTCGGGTTGGAGGCTTGAGCCTTGATTTTTCCCACTGTGAAGTTTTGGGAGGCAGGGAGGCCAGGTGATTGCGCAGTTATGCACAATTATGAGTGCGCAGGAGAGAGAAATTGTGCAGTTTTTTAGGTCAAATGCTGACCTTAAGCATTGTGATTGTGCAGTGCAAAGTCTTGGAAGATAGGAACTACGCATTGCACAGTGCTAATAGGCAGGGTTGTAGCTTGAAGGCAGACTGCGAAATGCGCAATTCAGGAGGGATGAATGAGGCTAGGTTGTTCGGTTGGGGAGTTATCCAAATTTGACTAAGTGTGGGATCGTGCAACTGATGTGAACAATGATAAGACTTGATTTTGATTACACAATTATAACACTTGACGACACAACATAGATCATGTAGAACACGGGAAACATACTTCCCTCGGTACAACAACTTTGTGACAACTCACAAAAAATGTGACACCAAAGATACACTTTGTGATGATCATGACAACACTTGTGCAACAATGCTTGAAACTTTGGGAATGAATGAGATACATGTTTACATGGTAAGTACAAATAATTAACACAAATATTACCCCTTTAAATACACTGTTGAGTCTTGAAAATGTCATTCATTTCCATTACACTTTCGCTATTATGTCCATTATATCACCTCCATTTCATTACTATGTCACCATATTCATCCCACTTTCATTATCATTGGGCCACATTTATGTTTTTCCAATCTTTATTAATTCTAAGCCTTTTAAGTGAATTTGTGGTTAAAAATTAGGAAATAATGTGCATAAGCTTATACCTAACAAATGGGTTGAGATTGTTGACATGTGTAGGTTGAAAGGAGGCTTCTAGAAGACCCTTATGTGGCACTCTAAGGCCAAATTCGAATTTGAGTGGAAAGAATCATGGGATCATGAGGATATGTGTCACATCTCCTAATTGTATTGTAACTCTAAGAAGACATGTGTCTTATCAGTTCCTATTTTGATTAGGACTCTAGAGGTAGAGGGAGAGATTCATGGACTCTCATTAATGAGATGGCTTCTCATCTTTTGTATAAATAGGAGATCTCTCTCCTTCATTTGTTAGTTCTTAAGTCTCAGTTTAGAGCTTAGCTTATTAGTCTCAGCTTGTAAGCTTAGAGTTTGGAGTTCTTTAGCTTGGAGTTTGCAATTCTTCCTTGATGGATTTCGAAAGCTTTAGAGAGCTTTTTTGTACTTTGTAATTTTGAAGAATTTGAATAAAGCTTTGATGTTCTCAATATGGAAGGAGATGTGAAGTAGATGTCATGGAGCATATTAGAATGTAAGGTAGAGTAGATTTCATTTTGTAAATTTTTCTTTGATTTCATTATTTCATTTGATTTCTTTCAAGTTTGATAGACTAGATTTTTCATTCATGCAATTTTAATTCATGCAAGTGTGTTCAACCAGTTGATTGTAGATTAGTAATGCACATAGCTTTTTAATGACTAATGACATGATGGAATCATGTTGTCCTTCTGCTGATTTATTTTCTGAGTTCTAATTCTAGCATTGTTATTTCTTTCAGTTTTTTTTTGCTTATTTACTTTCATGCAATTTAGATATCATATTACTCTATTTGTCTATGATTACCTTCCTATAGCCAACCGACTGAAATAGTGAGGAATCAAAATATTATTTGATGTAGTATGATTTAGTTTACTTTCCTGCAAGTTAGTGATTAGATTACTTATGCCATTTTCAGGGATTGAAGTATGAATGAGTAGTTTAATCTTAGTTTCATTTTATGCAATTTCATTTCATGTGATTTAGATATCATATTAATCCATTTGTTTATGATTACCTTTCTATATCCAAGCGACTCAAATAGTGAGGAATCAGAATATTATTTGATGTAGTATGATTTAGTTTACTTTCCTACAATTTAGATATCGTATTACTCAATTTGTTTATGATTGCCTCCTATAGCCAGAGCGAGTCGAAAGGTTAGGGGTCAGAATATGAGTTGATGTAATATGATTTAGTTTACTTTGCTTACAATTTTTGAATTGCTTTAAGTTCAGTTTTCTTTTTATACAGCAGCAAGGATACTAGGTTTCATAGTCACTAGCTCATTGTTTGGTTGTTGCATTCTATTTTGATTGAAGTAGCTGCATATTTACACTTTTGTTTGAGTACTAATTCCATCAATAACATGTTTTAAGATCTTTTGAAGTGCTAAGTTTTGGAAGTTACCATTAGGGACATAGGCCTTGTCTTGAAATCTCTATCCATACTTGTCCTTTAAAAGTATTCTTAAGACCTTAGAATAGGATTTCCATTTGCATTAGACACTTTAGGAAACCAACAAGAAAAAAACCCCAAAAACAACATAAACTATAAAGCAACGAAGTAAGAAAAAGGTTAACTAAGCACATATGGTGCACCACACTTCATCAGTTTACGATACCCGGATTGATAATTTATGTAGAGCAATTTAAGACATTAAATTGACTATACATTTTTGGCGCCATTTCCGGGGAAGTGTAATTAGGAGACCTTATTTCTTACATCTGAATTGTTTTTTAATAATTCTTGAGTATGCTCTCCTCCTGCACTTCGTGTGATCTAGAGGATCAGAAAAAGGATTGTTAAGTAAAAAAAAAAAATTATAATTCTTAAGTATGCTCTCCTCCTACATTTTGTGTGATCTAGAGGATCAGAAAAAGAATTGTTATGTAAAAAAAAAGAAAAAGAAAGAAAAGGGAGACAAAATAAACTTCATCATTTCAATTGATTCAACAAAAAATAAATAAAATGAAAAAGTGAAACCCAACTGCTTTGATAAGTTCAAATTGTCCAAAATTGACTAGATATGGTTTATAGTGGTCCTCAGAACATTGTATCCTATTTTAATAAGGTTTTGCAACTTAGCTGCGGAAAGTGCCCCTATTCCGCAGCTAGTTGAAAATTCCATAGCTATTTCAAGGTTTAGCAGGTTACAAATGTCCAATGAAGAAATCAACCACATGGGCATCTCCAGAATTGTCCCGACATGGATCCTATCCTAGTCACCCAGCTCAGATCGATGAAAAACCAACCTAAGACCTCAGTCAAAGTCTTGTTTTTAGCATATTTATCTTGAAGTATTTGCTGCCTGAAATTGAAAATCATTAATCCTTTTTATAAAAATTTACAATTTCAGAGAAAGAAAAAAGAAGAAAAATAATCTATGGGTATCTTGAATCCTAGCTTTTCACTGTGGCTTCAATAAGAAAATCTGCCTCCCTGTTCAAATTTTGGCCTTAAAATGAACCTGCAAAAACCAAATAAATCAAAACTCTATTGTGTTAAAATAAAAACTCTGCATTTTTGGAATCTGGTTGGACTTCTGCTGATCTGGTTTTGAAAGAAAGGGTATGAAGGATTAGCTGGATATCTTGTAAAAAAGGCATTGACAACCCATTGTGTTGAAATATCAATAGAACTACCTATTCATTTGCATTAATATCAAGGTATCCAAATTCCTTCCTATCTTGCAATCTGAGAAATGTGGAGTGATCTATCAATTGGCAAGTCCGAGAGAACCAAATATTTTTTGTTCTTAATTTTTGTTCTTGGGACTTCGAATCTTCACAAAAGGATAAAGAAACTTTTGTTTTCTTCAATCCAATACACCACTCTGCAGTCATTTCATGAATTTGCTAATGTCCACTCCGCAACCTTTTATTTTAAAACTTTGCTAGAGTTTACGATTGCCAGTTCAGGATCTGTTTATACAAGCCTCTGTTCCGTAAACTCATTTTCATTGCATGCTCTGTATTCTTTTTGTTTTATAACCACTGGTTTTCTCTGCAATCCTCCTCCATCTTCCGCTCATACAACCTTTTCACCTCCGTGAAACCATCACTTACAGTCCATCACTTACAATCAAAATACCTGATCATAACAAATGAAACAACACCAATATCTTTGAAATTTTTTATATTGTTGCAGTGTGAAATGAAAGTGGTTTATTGTAAATGAATATAGTGGCGAAAGCGCTGAACAATGTGAAAGGAAACTAAAGCAAGATTCTCGACATGGGAAAATCGAGTCTCAATATCAATGAGATTCTTGCTTAAGTAGTAGATCATGGATCCATTTCCATCATCATCATCTTTCACTAGTACCATGGCAATAGTACTATCAGTTGTGTTCAAGTACAACAAGTAACCATGGTGATAGTCGAGGGGATGCAACAAAGGATCACTAATGAGAGTGTTCTTTAATGCATCAAAATATCATTGAGCAATTTCATCCCAAATAAATGGAATGCCCTTTTTCAACAAATTAGTAAATCCCTTAGCAAGCTCAGCATAGTTCGAATCTAGATAAGTAGAAATTTCATGCGCAACTATACTCAGATCAATGACAAGCATTTCTTCATATGACTAGGCAAAGACATTGTGAAATTCCATAAAAAGGGCAGTGTAAATCTTGATCTCATTAGGAGAACAAGAAACCCCAACATGAATGTTCTCAAGAGTTCCTGGTTTAATAGAAATTTTGATAAGCATGATAGTAGTGATATTTCCCATGTTCCCTTCAAACAAAAATTCATGCACGAATATGGGTGTTTGAAGTGGATGGGTAAGTGTTCCATAAACAAAGGTATCTAGAAACAATGAAATCTCAACAAGGCTAGGAATAAATGGAATGATGATGAGCATCATTCCAGGGTGTTTCCTCAAGAGACATCACCTCGGTGAGACTCTCGTTAATATGAAATGCCTCATTCAAAGGATCCAAAGAATCCCAAGAACCAAGCCAAGGAGATTGTGAATAGGCATCTAGGTGCATACGAAGAGTAGTATGACTTTTGAAAGCAGTCGTTGAAGCCAAAACAATAGCTTGGTAAGCTTGTTCTACAAGGTTGAGCGGCATAACATCACCTAAAGAATCAACCTGATCGAAAGATGGAACGATCTAAGCATCGTAAACAATAGATATCATGTTGATAGAAGCCGCATGAGGAGATGGGAAGGAATATTGTTATTTCCCACATATAGCAAGTTTCCATTGAAATAACCGAAAGAGAAAAATGCCAATTGGTCGACAGTAACTATTTTTCCTTCATGAGGAAAACAAATTATGTGGAATAAAGAAGAAAACACACAAAACATGGCATGAATCCAACTTTCTCCAAGGAAAAGATTATAATTCAAATTCACATCCATGACTTCCAATTCGATAGTTTTCCCTTCCAATGTGATGAGAAAACTTGTGAGAATAGCATAAGGAGGAGATCGTATGCCATCAAAGGCCTATAAGCTGTTTGGAGATTGGTTGAGGGGCAGAGATCCGATGGATTTCTAGCATGAAACAAGCATGGTGCACATGGAGGCACCCTCATCAATCACAGTTCGATGAATCATCTTCCCTTTAATAATAACTTGGATTAAAAACAAAATTTGGTGGGGAAGATGAGGAACATGATTTTCCAAGTCAAAAGTGATCAAATTCGAATCTATAGGGTCAATCCCTCCTATAGCAAATAGTAATGCTTTCCACTACATTAGACAAGTTTGGAGAACTTCCAAGGCAGACATTGCCGAAGGTGCTTGAGCCAAGTCTTTGATAACCTTGTAATGCTGGGAAACTTGAACATTCAGGCTATAAGATGATTTCTAAAGAACACCCTTGGGGGGTGGCCAGATAACGTGGTCATTATTGGGTTTCTTAATGTGAAGAGGACTAGAACTGGGTGGAGTAGAAGTAGAAGGTGTATCAGTAGCTTCTTTCTCGACTGTCTACTTTTGCGAGATTTGACAATATTTTGACCGGATGGCAATAGAAATAGGCATTGTTCCACTCATGTAAACCTAAGAACCTGAAGAGGCAGAGGATTGTGGTTTTTCTACCAATTGGGTTTGGTATGATAGAAAAGGCTCTTTTAGGACAACCATGTCCCTTGAGTTCCTTTTAACAGGTGACTAACTTCCAGACAACGGGGACAATCCTTGGTATAGTGATCTTGAAACAAATGAGGAAAGGATATTTAGGTTTATGTTTGGAGGCACCATTAGCAGATGAATTTGGAGGATCCTGTTTTGGGGTATCCGATTTTACTTCTCCTTTAAACTTTGTTTTACCTTTCGAGGCTTTGTCTACTGTGGTAGAATGAATGACATTAACCTTAGAGGTTTTACCAAGATTGGAAGAGGGTTTTGAAGGAGGATTGGATGTAGTATTCAAAATGGATTTTTGTTTCGAAGAAGCTTTATTCGAGCGAGACACTGATCCAATAATACTATCAACAGGTGGTACATCTAGATATTTAGAAGTTGGATCCATAGATGGTCTGAGAGCATCACAGAAGAGATCATATAACATGCTAGATTGGGAATATACCAAATATAAATATTGGGCATGAGAAATGGCTTGATATTTAGTAACATAACCTCCCATTGCTATGTCTGTAGCAAGTTTGTTAATGAATGATTTGGTAAACCATTTAGTTAACAACTCATCATGTATTTCAAACTTGATGAGGCGATGTCAATGTCTCCATTCATGGATGTGATCAAATATGTGGGTAGTAGTATCATGTTTCAGAGATGTAACCAAATGGGTACTAGTTTCATAACAAACTAGTAATTGGAAGTGAGTAAGGAAGGCCATTGCCAAAGAGTTGAAATCTTGATAGGAACCTCGAGGAAACTCAATGTACAACATTGCAACAGCACTTATCAAGGTCTGCTAAAAAATATGCAAATGAACAAAGTCATCAACCTAGGAATTAGATGAACACCATAAGTGGTAAGTCATAATGTGAGCCTGGGGGTCTTGTTTAGACATCCCTTCAAATTTTTGCAATCAAAAAGACTCTTAGTGGGAAGCGGAGGCCAATAAGGCAAATGAACTATTGGATCATTAAAGAGCCTTGACACATCCGACAGTTCCAACATGGCTAGAAATGACAATTGCGGGTTGAAAGCCATGGAAGACCTTTTATAAGGCCCAATTTTCGGATGCCATCCTTGCTAGTATGGGTTTTGCCCCCAAAATGATTGATTTTGACCATAAGGAGATTGATATTGCCCCCATGCAGGGGCACCCTAACCATACGGTGGATTCTACCCCCACAAATGTGGGTTTTGACCAAGGTAAGGTTGATACTAACCTACCATAGGCCATTGAGAACCATAAGTTGGATAAACGGTTTGCGTGGCATATGGATTATAAGGTCGTCGTTGCAACTGTTGATCCTGCTGCTGTAGGGATCGACCTTGTGGCTACAAGGGTTGACCTTGTTTATATAATGTTTGGTTTTTCTACTGCAAGGGTTGACATTGCTACTGCAATGGTTGTTGGCAAGGCCCTTGCTATACAAAAGGTCCTTATTGAACGAAATGTTGATGTTGTACACAAGGATGCTATTGGTAAGTTCCTTGTGAAATTTGCTAAGCTTTGGTTTGGTACTGATAAGCTCTAGTTTGAAACACTGCCCCAAATGAAGGATTTGAACCAGGCTACATCTCAGGGCCTTCCTGTAGGTATCTGAGATGAAAGGGGCTATTGATACAGGATCTGTCTTAATCCATATGGAATTCATGATCCACTAGGATTAGGTACACTACCAACATTCTGACTAGCTACAGTAGTGTAAGTTTTAGGTGCACTCAGATAATGTCCACCTGAAATAATAGGTACATAAGGAAGAGGTGGCTATTTTCCCGCAGGCAATGAAATAGGTGGTGGCATGCATTCTCCACTTAATGGAGGACCTTTGGAACTTATAAGGACACTGATTTCCCCAACCTTGATTATCGGTTGTAGAGGAACTGATGAAACTATAGTTGGTATAGGAATTTTTGAGGCTACATTTGAAACAAACAGACCTAGAGTAGGCATGGCACCTGATGACCAAATAATATTGTGATATAGTGAAGATGCAATTAGAGTACCTGAAACCAATTGAGCTAATGATGTATAACTAAGTGGAAATATAAGCCCACTACTTTCAGGGGGTGGTGGAGGTGCAACACTTCCCACAAATGGATAACCTTTAGCTGGAAATTCATATTCAAAATGATTATCAACACGAGGAGTATGAGTAGATGAGACTTCTAGAGGACCTTGAGAAGAGGTTATAAACTCACCTTCTGAATCCATGGGTGAAAATAGTTGGCAAGGAGGAATCTGAGATGGTCATGGAGAGAACTCCAAAGGAACACTAGGTTGGTCTTATGGATTATATGGTTGTTGAGGCGATATCACCTGTTGTACCTCTAAGTTGATAATGATCAGCGATCAAGACAGAGCATCTAAGATAATTATTTTGGGCTTTTCGTTTTAATTTGGAGGACGAATGTGTTAATGTCAGTCTTTGCATCCTCCCACTAGTGATCAAACATGCTGTTACAAAGTGGTCTTGAGGTGTCAAAGTCAAATTTTTGTCATTTCAGTGAGTCTTCAAGTAAAAATTTGGTCATTGGGTATTAGGTCTAGGATTTGTTTTCACTCCCAAAGTCTTCCAAGTATTGGTTCATGTCACCATTCAGATGAATGTACCATAATTCAAAGAGTTGGCATCATTATTTCAATTTCCAATAGGTCATTTTACACCTTGTTTGTGCTTCAGTTGTGCTTAGGTAAGGCTCATTTCCCTCTCCTAGGGTTTTGAAGGTAATTTTTCTTGGATGGTCAAATCATCAACAAAACTTGTATCCTGATGATCATAAACCTTCCCATATCCTTAATATACCTTCTTAAGCACTTCCCATCACTTATATCCCTCAAATTCCTCATTTTCCCACAAACCCTAGCATATTGGTACAATTTGACACTTTTCTAGGTCAAGCTTGTGTTTTGCCCTTTTGGACCCCTTCCACTCAATCAATCCTTGAAATTATACATTCTCCTACTTTCTAGCATCCCTCCCTACTTCCCAAACTTTTCTCAAGAAATTATAAGCCCCTCATCCCCTTCATTTCCCTTCATTTCTACAAATCTCTTGTTCCACATATCAGGATAGGTTTTATTCAAATGATGTTTATGAGCAAGAAAAGATGAACATGACAAACATGAGAGAGGTTTTTCTCCATCATAGACTCAAGAAGAAAAACCTCCTTCATTTTTTACACAGGTATCATGGTTTGGGATAAATGTCCAATCAATCTTTTGCCATAGGAGAGTTGTTGGCCTTCTGGAGTGACCTTGGGAAAATCAATCTATCTCCTAGTTGGAGTGTCCAAATGACTTTCTTGATGAGTCAAATGATAACTAGACATAGAGATATTTCTAATGAGCTATCATGAGATCAATTTTGAGTTGAGGAAGACCTAAAAACGTTGACTGAAACATCACTTTGCATTTTGGCAACCTCATTCTGCACATTTTGACTAGTCTTGTGAGATTGAGATTGTGATAGGTCAAATGAGTTCCAAATTGAAAAATTCAAGATGTTATGGAAATTATACTCAACAAGATTTCCAACGAGATATCCCATGCACAATTTGGATAGTGGGAAGAAAGTCAAATGTTGTCTAAACATGGCACTACACTTTGGAGACTGGGGTTGTGCTTTTGACCTGCCGCTACGCTTTTGGCCGATTTTCCCTATGCAAATTCACACAAGCGCTGTGCTTTTGACTTGGCGATGAAATTTTCCTAGGGGAACCCAATGAAGAAATGGTTGGCATTTTTGAATTCATAGCGATGAGGACATGCACCCTAGAAAATTTCAAAGTTTTGGGGCAAAACTAGTCCACTAAAAGGTCAAAAAACACCATAAAAGTGAACTTTCTACCACTTTTTGGACACACAGAAGTAGTCTTGGGAGAATCAAGTTTTTAGGGGTCACATGAGCTTCAAATGCACAAATTCTAGGTGTTTTGGAAAGTAGACTTGAATAAATTTCCAATGAGCTATCATGGGCTCAATTTGGAGTTCGGGAAGGCCTCCAAAAGGGACTTGAAAGTGGCGCTGCGCTTTTGGTAGTTTTGCTCAGGGTTGTATTTTTCCAGTTTTTTTATTGTAATCACGGATTCTCTCTCATGGTGGACAATTTACCATTTTAAATTATGACTTGGCATGTAATTATGATAGATAAATAGTAATAGAGGGTAGATTCATTGCTTTAGGAGTTAGTTTGATCTCAAATGAATCAATTTTTCACTTTTAGAGGCAAGTTGTTGAGATGCTTATATTCCTATTTCTTGTTCAATATCAGTTAGATTAGCTCCTCATCTTAGGGATTCGACCCCTGAGGATGGGAAGAGGTCGAATACTTGTCTATATCTTCTTCTTCTTTCTCTTTGTTGAGGGTTGGACTCAATTGGATGCTCAGACCTTGATTGCACACCTTTGTTAGCAGTTTGGTAGGAGATTAATAATAATTGCAGCTATTTTTATGGGATCCCTATGGTATGGAGTTTTAGTAAAATTTATTCTTCTATGATTATATGTTTATATGCTTTATGTATGTCATCAATCATTTCATTGCTTCTAGTTGAATGCTTTCAAGTTTGATAGGCAAAATTCATTGCATCAGTGCTCTACCTTGGGAAACCATTCACCATTTCATGTTTTCTGTAGTCTAGAAAGGGTTCATGGTTTTCACATGCCCTTCTTAGCTTCTCACCACTCTAAAACATCTCACCCCATCAAGCTCTTGAGTGCTAAAGCCTATTCCTACCTTGCCCCATTGAACACCCTGCAATTTTGACCTAGTTCCCTATACCTAAACTGTCCAACTCCTCTTGATCTAACAAAACCCCTTCAAAATCCAAATCAAAACTTCATGCTACTATACCTAGGATAATATCCTTTACCCAATATATTCATCTTGGCTGCGATCCTTACAGAGAGCCCTCTCCCGACCTAGTAGGGTTATCTACTTGGCTAAGCATGGTTTGTGGTTACCCTGCCATTGCCTTCCTTTAGCCTGAGGTTCAATGCAGGTGATAACAGAATGAATGAAACAAATATAACACTGTAATGCCTAACCTTTCTAATAATATTAATCCCAAAGAAGAGGGTTGCTATAAAATTTCACACAGTGATAAAGCTTGAATAGTCGTGAGCATAAACAAAAAATAATATGATTATCACAATTTTCAGACAGAAAATTGTTTAATCATAAGTGTGAAAACCTTTGAACGATGTTTAGAAGGTTCAAGATAAAATGCTTATGCTTACAACAAGATGCTGATGATTTATTGATTCATAGGGAATTAATTAAACAGACAGTCCATTAATCCATTCTCTCTAAAGATTATCACTTCAGAAGCTTATAGGAATAGATTGAGACACAATTATTCCTACCTAGGTATCTCTGTAGAACATAAGAATATGAAGAAAAGCATAATGTCTAACTCTGGAAAAATTTACAGGAAACACAAACTATGTAAAACTGAATTCAGAATCCTTTGCTTTGTATTAAGGGTCTAGAAAAGCTAAGTACAACAAGTGTTTTGAAATGCTTCATCAAGAGTGCAAATATCTTTCAATGGTCAACCTGGTTCAATAGTGAACTTGCTTCAATAATGAACTCATAATAACTCGTAAGGAGAGTTATTTATACAAAAATATAACTAAGAAAATATCCTAAACTGTCTTTACAAAAATATATTTATTCAAGGAAAAGGAGATATCTTCATGCAAGAAGATAGAGACAACTATTGAGCTACTACTTGTTGTCTCTGTTATTTAGGTTCTATTGTCCTATAGACTTTGATATTTTGCCCTTTAAGCTGCTTGGCTATTTGGTCTTCATGTTGGAAGTCATATTCACTTATGACCTGTCATATGATACACTTTAATCTGATACTCTTTGACCTTATTGACCTGTCAATATCCTTTACTGTTCCTTTTTACTTTTACTGTACATTTCAAGTTTTTACTGTGTATTTCAATAGTAAATAATTTAGTTATTTTTTGTGTCTCAGCATCAGGTAGTTTGGATATTGATCATCTATTTGTCTTTTAACTGTATGTTTTATCTGCCTCCTTTGTTTTGTCTTTTAACTATGTAAATTTCCTGTTTTAACATTTACTATGTAAAAGATTTCTTTTGCTCTGTCTTTGGTTTAGACCTGATTTCTGTTTGTACAGGAAAATAATTTGAATTCATTTCTCGAGAATCTAGAACAAACAGTTTTTTAACTGTTATAAAACCGTTTATCCAGTCTCCTGGTCTTCTGCTAATCACCTGCAAAATACAACAATTGTTAAGAAAAACAAAGGTTGACAGGGAGGGCCATAATGGCTTCATTTGAGTTAAAAGGTCTATGGATGGAGTCCGAAGCATTTTCGGGAGGTAAACAGTGGTTAAATCAGTTGCAGAGGATTAGGGTGGCGTAGGCAAGGTTACATAGGTTTTACTGAAAAACGAGCGAAAGGAGTGGAAACGAGGGTTTTCACATTTAAACGGTTAACACTTGACTTTGGCGCGAAAATCCATAATGGTGAATAGTGAATAGTTTCATCGTACACAAGGAGTAGTTTTGGAAGCTCATCATACTGCTTTTGGCTGTCGGGTGGTTTTTCTCTCAGGGCATGCAATTTAACATGGGAATGCCACGTAACCACAAGGGGCCCGAGCAAAACCACGAATCTCGTGTGCTCTTGGGCGGGTAAAGGTTGGAGATCGGGAGCATGCGATATTGTTGTGGGTCATCGGATCTGGGAGACAATTACCTAATGGCTATCGCGCGATCGAAGTGCACGGAGGGAAAAGGTGCTGAGATTAGCAGGGCCTAGGAGTTAATTACAAAGGATTTGTAATTATTTTAATGAATAAGCAAGGTTTAAACATAAGCAGGTTTAAAGATAATGCATGGGTTTATGGAGTGGGATGAAGGTTAACGACAGAGTTTAATTAGATTAAAGCAGAGGGGGGAATTTATACTTAGGGTAAAGTGTTCTTTTATGGGTTTTTAGGGAAATTACAAGGGTAAAGTGATTTGTTCAAAGGGAAATGGGTTTCACACTAGGAAAAAGGGGTTTTTGGGTAGGAGAATGAGTTTTGAGGGTAATTTGCTATGAAAAATGTGTGAAACCAAGGGAAAGGGTGAAAATGAAGGGAAAAGGGTATTTTCTTAGGAAATGATGGGATGATGGAAATTTGTAAGTATGTAGTGGGGGGTGAAATGAAATTAGGGGAAGTTAACCAAATCAACTTGTGAAGATATTTTCACCTTCATAATTGCTCCTGCACACTGCAACACATGATCAAGCATGGTAAATGTACTTCTGTAACTTTTCTTCTACCTACCCATTTACTTACCCTAACATTTTATCTTCACTTAATTGGGTGTATTTAGGCTAGCAGACCCTTTTCTTTACCTTTTCTTTCAAAAAGAAAACTATATAATTCTAACCCTATAACATCCAAGGGCTCAGATTAAACTAATGAGCTCCTCATTATCTCTACCTAACTATTGATCTGCCAAGATCTTTATTTTCTAACTATAAACATGAAATTTAAAGCATGAACTAGTGAAGATTAAACTATTTGACTATCATGGGTTATGGCATTTATGACAAGCTGCACACAACCATAATTTTGGATAGTAAAGTAAAAGTAGTGGCACTTGGACTTGCACACTTTCAGAGTTTATTGCTTTTTGCTTTTCTCTCTAACATAACATTTTATTTTTCCCTCCATTTTTAAGGGCATCTATTCTAACATTTTCTTTGATATCGAAATATTTATCAAGATATTTCCTAACAATTTTTATTCAATATTCTTTTTGTCCATATCCTAGTTTAACATTTTTTGAAAAATATCTTCATTTTTTGACTAATTGATTCTATCTTACCAAAACCCAAAAATGCTACAACATTGGCTACAACTGGGGAGAGCTTTCTGCTGTAGAATTTGGAGAACCTACAGATTCATGTGCCTTCTCCTCGGGCTATAGAGTCTGTTGCTGTAAAAATCATACTAACAACTTGAAAAGTAAAAGAAACCAGAGTTTTTACAATGGTAGTAACGAAATCTACTTCAACTTCTCAACAATGAATGTAATGTTTGAGAAACCTTCCATTACAGTGTAAGTGGAATATAGCCCCTCAAGGTTTTGTAGCAAAAAAGTGTTGTTTCACTTCACTTCAACAATTTCTCAAGGTCCAAACCACAAGTTGTCAAACTTGCCATGTTTTACCTTTTATTCTCTCTTGGAAACCCATCTTAGAACTAGGTCACCTTACCTGAAGTCCCTTTCCCCAACTCCTCTATCAAACAAGCTCTTCATCTTACTCTGATACTTTTTCAATTTGTATTGAACTTCATCTCTATTTTAATTTAGTTCAATAATTTGATTTATTCTCCTTGAAAAATCATCAGGTTCATCTATTGAATCCTACAAGAATTTTAAAACAGGGAAGGCCAAATTGGTAGGGAATATTGCATCTTTGTTATAAACTATCTGGAAAGGATAATTTCTAGTAGATCTCTTTGGAATAATGATGTCTGCCCATACTGCATAAACTAAATAAGAGTCTGAGCTATTTTTATGATCTACTAGAGTCTTTTTTATGACCTTTACTAGACTTTTATTTGAAGATTCGGCAATGCCATTACCTTGTGGGTAATATGGAGTTGAATGATGTAACAAAATCTGGTATTTTTGGCAAAACTCAATCATTTTAACACTATAAAAAGTTTTTGCATTATCAGTGACAATTTGAGTTAGGCAACCAAATCTAGATAAGATGTTCTCTTCAATAAATTTGATTACTACTAAATCGGTAACATTTCTGACTGGAATTGCTTCCACCCATTTAGTGAAGTAGTCTATTGCAGTGAGGATCCATTTTTGCTGATTACTTGAAGTAGGATGAATCTCTCCAATAAAATCTAATCCCCATTAGCTAAAATGTTTTGAGACTATTGATGGAACTAGTGGAAGCGTTGCTAATTTTTTCTTACCAGCAAACATTTGACAACGAACACATCCTCTCACCTTTGCTCCTACTTGTAAGAACAATGTTGGTCAATAAAATCCTCCCCTTAATATCTTATATGATGTTGTTGTCCAAGCATAATGTCCTCCACAAAATCCTGTATGAAACTGGTCAACGATTCCTTCAATTTCTGATTCAGTTAAACATAATAACAAAATATTTAGTGGGTCCTTCCAGTACAAATTTGCATTTATTATACACTACTTTACTGCTTTCAGTTAGAGAGTTTTACATTGGATTTTGGAAAATGATGTTGGACATTCCAAATGGATCAAGAAATTTACAATGTCTTGGTACCAATTTGACAACATAAATTTCTCATCAATGTGTAAAGGGTTGATCTGATCTGAAGGTAAAGGTTCTTGTGGATTCTTTTCTTCATGATGAAGGGGAGGTTCTTGTGGATTATCCTCTTCAAGATAAAGGGAATTTTCTTGTGGATTCTCCCCTTCTACAAGGACAGAATGTTTTTGTGTATTCTTCTTATCTGAAGTTTGAGAAGGCTCTTGTGGATTCTTCCCTTGTATCTCTAAAATAGAATTGATTCTGAGCACTTTATAGTTGGATTCAGCTAGAAGCTTAGATAATCCTTGGCCTTTTTCAATCTTTGTAGTTTTGATAGTTAGATCAAACTCCAGTATTTCAGTGTTTCATCTACCTCTCTTTCGATCGGTGTCTAGTTGGGTTAAAAAAATATTCACTACATTGTTAGGAACATAAGCAGTAATAGGAGAATGTAGGACATACATCCTGAATGACTTCAGAGCTTGAATAAGGGCATAGTATTTATTCTCAATTATTTCATACTTAGGCTCAACATCTCTCATAACCTTACTGAAAAAGGCTATGGGTTGGTCATGGGAATCTTCATTCTTTTGTAGTAGAACAAAAACAAGGGTTGTTTCTGAGGGAAAGGAAAAGATACTGAATGGTTTAGCGTAATCAAGGTTGGCCGAGGTGGGAGCTTCAAAGATAGATTTATTGATCTTATCAAAGGAATTCCTGGAAGATACAGTCCATTTAACTTCATGATCCTTTTGGAGCATGTCAGTTATATCTTTTACAATCTCAACATAATTTGGGATGAATCTCCTTAAAAAAGTAATCTTGCTGAGAAAAGCTTGAATCTCCTTCTTGTTTCTAAGTAAGGTCATTGTTTCAATGGCAAACACACTCTTGGGATTAATCACTACTTCTTTTGAAATTACATGGCCCAACAATTTTCCTTCTTTCATGGAAAATAGAGACTTTTTAGAATTCAATGATATTCCGAATTTTCTACACTTGTCAAAAACCTTCATCAAGTGTTTTAGATGTTTCTGATCAAATTTAGAAAAAATAGTTATGTCATCAATATAAATGACCACAAATTTATTTACCTGACCCATAAAAGCTACATCTATAGCTCTCTCAAATGTTTCTCCATCACTGGTTAAGCCAAATGGAATCCTAGCATAAATGAATGTACCCCAGGGTGTAGTAAAGGCTATCTTCTGTCTCTCTATTGAATCAACATTTACCTAATTATAACCTGAAAAACCATCAAGCATAGAAAGCCTTTGTGCTCCTAAAACCATTTGAAGTAACTGATCCATTTTGGGCAAAGGATAGTTATCTTTTAATGATGCTTTGTTCAAATTTCTAAAGTCCACACAGAGTTTAATTTCTCCATTGCTCTTTCTAACAGGAACTAAATTTGCAACCCAATTAGAATATCTAAGAGGGAGAATGATCTGGGCATCTAGCATTTTCTTAATTTCCATTTCTACAGTTGGTAGAAAAGCTGGATTGATCCTCCTAAGTTTCTGTTGATAAGGAATTTCTTTTGGCTTTCAAGGAATCTTATGCTGTATTAATGAAGTATCATAGGTTTTGAGATCAACATAGGTCCATGCGAAAACATCCTTATAATTTTGAAGTAACTTAAGATATTGAGCTTTGATCTCATGATCTACAGATGTACAAATTTTAATGTTTTTAATATCATCATTTGTTGCAATATTAATTTCTTCTATGTCATCTTGTGAAGTAATGGACTGAGGGTTTCTGAGGACATCATTTTGATCAAACAATTTTTCTAAAGGAAAGAGGCCTTTGGGAATAAAATTGTTAGACAATTGAATAATTTCATGATCAGCAATTTTTGAATTGAAATTTGAAGTATCATTTTCACTTTCAGTTTCATTTATTTTTGTTCTATCTTCATCAATTTGTAGAACTGAAAAATCATCCATAACCTGCAGAAAAGATTTCAAATGTTCATCATCTTCAAATATTTTCCAGTGTTTTAGATTTTCTAGGATGAGTGGTCTATACTTGACTTGTATTTGATAGAGTAGATTGGTATGATCAGGAATTTTAAATGAACTAGAAGGAATAGCTAGGGCATCTGCATGAGTATTCTAATATCTTGGAATATAAGTCAAACTAAAAGCATCAAAGAAGTCTTCAACTGAATCCCAGACTTCATTTCTATAAGACCTAAGTCTAGGATGCTTAGTCTAGCAAATATTTCTCACTTTTTTGACAATAAGTTCTGTATCAATAAAAACACTTAAGTTTTGAACCTTTAAGCTTTTGGCTAATTGCAGTCCTAAAAGGAAAGCTTCATATTCAGCCACATTATTGGTAACTTCGAAGTCAAGTTTGCATGATTGGGTGATATTTTATTTTCTGGTGAAATTAAAACTACCCCAGCTCCTGCTCCATATTTTGTACAAGAACCATCAAAAAATAGTTTCCATACATCAATTTGATTTGGTTTAGGACTTTCAATTACATCTTCTATTTTAACTTGAGTTTCGTGTATTTGGTTTGAAGAGAGTTGAAAACAACCAAAATCCTGATCAATTGCATAAATGGGATGGTTCCTTGGCTAGTATGTTTTGCAAATAGTATGCACAAATCTTACCTCTCTATATAACCTTAGTTGTTCTCCCCCATACACTGGAATAGTGGCATAAGACATATCCATCTGAAGAGTTCTCCCTAATTTAGGACAACAAGACCTAGAAAGGAGCACTCCAAATTTGGGAGGGATATCTGTGACAAATATATCAAGCACTACACTTTTCACTGGAATCTGGACAAGGGTGACTAATAAATCCTTAATCAATCTTAAGAAGGACAACATTTTAGAATCAAAAGTGTACAAGTCATGATAGCATCTAGTTATGTGAAGTTTCAAATGGTCCATGAAATTTTTTGGCATGAGGTTATGTGATGCTCCATAATCAAGCATACAATTATATAACATGGAATCATTTGTCCTAAGAGTTACATAGGAAGGAGCCACTATTTCATCTATCATATCTAAGCTAGGACCAAAGACAACTGCTGTTTTTTCATCTTACAGACTAATGATATCACTTTCAGCATCAACTGAGGTGTTTTGTGTCCATTTGGAGACGTGATTTTTATACTCGGGGTTTTTGGAAAGTTCTGAAAGTGGAATTGGGATTTTAACTCTTTCTAACTCTTTCTCAACATTAAATGTAGTCAAAACATTTTTATCATTTTGAGCAATATCAGTTGACTGATTTAATGGTCGAATAACAGTTGTTTGAGTCTCAACAACTTTGGTACGAGGTTCAATTATTAGAGTCCCCTTAGGAGGTCTTCCAAGGCCAAGTCTAGGCCTAAGATCATATCTCTTGTTCAACTCTGCAATTAAAAATTCAGAGAAGGCATGGTATTTAGAAACCTGTGAGGATTCTTGAACTTCTTGATCCTGATTTTGTTGTCAGAGAGGAATCATAACTATTTGATTAGAAGAAGTATCCATGTTATTAATATCTTTAGTAATAGTCATAGTATTTTCATTAGGTTGTTATTCATCTATCAGTAAAGGAGTGGGAACCTGCTGATCATTACTAGGTCTCTGAAGAATTTGTAATTATGGGTTCCTTCTATACTAACCTTGATTTTGATTTTGGAGTCTAGTAACTATTTGTTGAACTATCCTAGGTTGAGTCTCAGTCTTGGAAATTATATTAGATAGATTTCTAAGAAGAGAATTTATTTCATCTATTTTAAAATCTTCAGTTTTAGTCTTAGAAGAACTAGAGGAACTAGAGGCTTCTTGAATAGATTTGATTTTTCTTTGGGCCTTTTCCTCTTTAGCTTTCAAGGAAGTCAAAGAAGACCTATTTGCTGCCATCTCTATAGCATTTGTTTGCATGTCTTCAAGATTTCTTGAAGTTATCTCTCTTAGCATTACATCAAAGTCATCATCAAAGGCTTTAGAAAACCTAGACATAGCTATTGCTACAGGGGGTTTACAATAAGGGGGCATCTTATGATAAAGTTTATTGAACCTTTTGATAAAATCTGATACAAGTTCACCAAAGCTTCTTTTAAGTTCTTCAAACCCAATTAGAAAGTAGAGAGGATCTTTCTTTACACCCCATTGATTTTTAAATATGTTTGTAAGCTCTCCCCAACTTCTAATGGAATTTACAGGTAATTGCCTAAACTAGATTCTTACATTTCCTTCAAGTGATTGTACAAACAATCTCATGTAAACATTTTCTTCTTCAATATTCATGTTTTTTTTTTGTAAATTATGCTAGTTCTATTATGGTACAAAAAATTCAAAAACTTACAACGAGGCGAACCTCGGATAGCACCATCCTACAGAGATGGATTTTGCAGCAATGATGACCATATCCAGCCAGGCATTTGTCCTTCCCCAGGATTGGGAGACTTGCCTGCTGTTACAAAACTCTGACATTGAGGATAAAAGACCTGAAACCCAAATATTTTCCGACATACAGACTCTTAACCATAACCCGGAACCCCAAGACTGACTCAAAAACATATTCCTGGACTCTAGATTCCGCCATTGACACCGCATATATAAGCATAGCATAAGGACTGTGGTTGTGCTGCTGTGGACAACGCACCAACCTTACATATCGATAGAGCACTGAAAAAGACGCATGTCATTACCCAACAAAGAAACAAAAGACATCGCCATACCCGTCCCCCGAAAACCCAGAGAACCGGTTCAGTTGTCCACAGAGGTAGATGGCACCTCTTCCACCACTCTGCAAGCATATGGGTCCGGATCGCTTGAATCAGTGTGAGGCGCATCGTCTTCTGTAGGTGCGCTTGGACCGGCCACGGCTCCCGCTGATGCCTCTGCCGCGTGGTGCTGCCCCTGCTCTGGAGCTGGAGGAAGAAATGCAGGACTGACCCTCTGTGCAGGTGACGAGGTTGGCTGTTCCAAAACTGGAGCCGGAGGCCTGTGTTCTTCTGGCGCTGGCCTATGAACCTCATGCTCACATTTTTCAATTTTAACAGACACATAGTATGTGTCGGAATCCAGAAGGCAGGGAAAGCTGAAGCGGGAGGAGGGATGGAAGCTGTGATTGCATGTCGGGGCTTGAGCTTGCCCTGGTCTTCTTCCGCGTCGACGACGAGCACTGTTTGCGTCATCCGACAACGAGTCAAAGGAACGCGGGATGGAGGCACAGCCTCTCGCCCCTCCCCGAGACCCGCCACGGCGGAAACTAGCGCGAACCCTTTCCTTAGGCATTGCAGACCGGGGTGGATGCAAAGGAGGCTGGAGTGATGCAGAATAAACTGGGAATTATGCAGCGGAGGCGCAGAGGCAAGGAAAGGCCAGAGGGCAACAGAAGACACAGGAAATTGCAGGAGGGGATTACTGTGGCAGAACTGAGGAAACCAACGCACAGACCAGGGAATGACTGAAGGCCCAGGAAAGAAAGCAAGATGAGGCTAGATATCAGGCCCCCAGCAGCTGCAATTAGGCATAGGGAGAAGGGAGGGAGCTGCCGGGAGCCGGCTTGCTTCGTCGCCGCTCCTGTCTCTCGGAACCTGCCACAACACAGCACTTCCAGACCAGATGTAAACCCAAACAATCCATAAGCAATACATTACCTCGCTGTAGCCTCGATCATTATAAGGAGAAGACCTGCGGCGTGCCATGTGCGAAACAGAGCTCTTCATTAGTTTCCCGGAGGGCGGAAATGCAGACCTCGCGCGAGGAGGGGAGGACGTATCAGCTCGAATGCCGCGGAGGAAGTGTCTGGAGGGAGTATTAATGCCAAGAGTTAATTGCCGGTGACAGGTGGTGGGCCTGGGCTGCCACTTTCCCAGTGGGAAGCCCGCCCCCGTACTGTTATACCATGCTTGCACCCGCATCCGGGGTCTTCAATATTCATGTTGTCTACAAAGTGTAGAAAAGTTTGAATATGGTCCTCAGCTATGGGACTAGTTTCTCCATTGTACCTCAGAAGGTATTTCAAATATCCAGCTGGGAATGCATCGAGGTTTGTAGGTAAGACTAAAGCTACATATATAAACTATACAATAGGTTGGAATGACATAGTAGAAGGTGGTGTATGAGGTGTTTGTGTGGATGAAGATGAAGAAGAGGTAGAAGTAGTTGATTGAGGGGGCGTGTGACTATGTGGGGGTAGAGAAGGAGGAAGTCTCCTGAATGACTTTAAAGGATTCTTAAGAACTAAATTTGGGACCTCTTAATGAATATCATCTTTTGTTTCAAAGAGTGGATTAGTGTATACAAAGATGGTATCTTCAATTTGTTCAGAAGTAGAAGTTTCAGTTCGTTCAAAAGCGGAAGGAAATGAATAAGTGGTAGGGGATATGAAATCCGTGGGTGTGTATTTAGGTAAATGAAAAACCAAGTTAGATTCAGTTTTAGGTGATCCTAGTGGTAATGGGGGTTTTGGATTCTTTTCAAAATAATGAATGAGGAAATATGAATCTAAGTCAACTCCCCTATCTATAGTTTAGAAACCCTAGGAGGTATTTGTGTCAAATTAGGATCAGATGGAATATTACTAAAAGGATCAAATGATACTAACTCTTCAGATTGCAAGGCTGAAGAGGAAAAAGAAGATGGTTGATGAGTCTTTTTAGAACTTGATTTTCTTAGAAGTTTTTCAGGATCTAACAGCGGATTAACTAAGTCATATTCTGAATGAGATCTGGTGTGCTTAAAAGGGGCTAGTTTGGGCTATTGGAGTTGCCAGGTGAAGGATTTTAACCTTTCTAGACCTTTAATCACCTTAAAGGAACAGAATGAATATCGTTGCCCCAGGAAAACTTAATGGAATTTGATTACCAAGAAATGACGCCAGATTGATGTTTTACCTCTGAGTTGATAATGGTCAGCTATCAAGACAGACAATCTAAGATAATTGTTTTGGGGTTTTTGTTTTAATTTGGAGGATCAATGAATGAAAAAGATATAAAATTATAATGCCTAATCTTTTGAATAATATTAATCCCAAAGTAGAGGGCTTCTATAAAATTTCACACGGTGATAAAGCTTGAATAGTGGTGAGCAGAAACAAAAAATGATATGATTATCACAATTTTCAGACATAAAATTGTGTAATCATAACTGTGAAAACCTCTGATCGATGTTCAGAAGGTTCAAGAGAATATGCTTATTCTTACAACAAGATGGTGATGATTTATTGATTTAAAGGGAATTAATTAAATAGAGAGTCCATTAGTCCATTCTATTTAAAGATTAGCACTTCATAAGCCTATAGGAATAGATTGAGACACAATTATTACTACCTAGGTATCTCTGTAAAACATAAGAATATGAAGAAAAACATAATGTGTAACATTGGAAAAACTTACTGGAAACACAAACTATGTAAAAGTGAATTCATAATCCTTTTCTTTGTATTAAGGGTGCAAAAAAGCTAAGTACGTCAAGTGTTTTGAAATTCTTCATCAAGAGTGCAACTCTCTTTCAATGGTCAACCTGGTTCAATAGTGAGCTTGGTTCAATGATGAACCCATAATAACTCATAAGAAGAGTTATTTATACAACAGTAGAACTAAGAAAATATCCTAAACCGTTTTTTACAAAATAGATTTATTCAAGGAAAAGGAGATATCTTCATGCAAGAAGACCGAGACAACTATTGAGCTGCTACAAATTGTCCCTATTATTTAGGTTCTATTGTCCTTTAGGCTTTGTTTAAGCTACTTGGCTGTTTGGCATTCACGCTAGAAGTCATATTCACTTATGACCTTTCATCTGATACACTTTAATCTGATACTCTTTGACCTTATTAACTTGTCAATATCCTTTACTGTGCCTTTTTACTTTTATTGTACATTTCAAGTTTTTACTGTGTATTTCAAGAGTAAATCATTTAGTTTTTTTTTTATGTCTCAGCATTAGGTAGTTTGGATATTGATCAACTGTTTCTCTTTTAACTGTACATTTTATCTTCCTCCTCTGTTTTGTCTTTTAACTGTGTAAATTGTATGTTTTAACATTTACTGTGTAAACGATTTCTTCTGCTCTGTCTTTGGTTTAGACATGATTTCTATTTGTACAGAAAAATCATTTGAGTTCATTTCTCGAGAATCTAGAACAAACAGGTTTTTAATTGGTATAAAAATTGTTTATCCAGTCTCCTAGTCTTCTGCTAATCACCTGCAAAATACAACAATTGTTAAGAAAAACATAGGTTGATATGTGCTATAGGATAAAATACACGGTGTATGGAGAATGAAGATACCCTCAAGACTGTAAGATTATCTACAAAAGTCACAAAGTTACATGCATGTTCATAAATAATAACTAACTATCAAAATAGGATAAATAGATTACCTCAAGCCTCCATGAAGATTTGTTGGAGAGCGCAATGCAGCTAGGTGGAAGTCCCCTAAGCCAGCTCTAGATCGAGTCCCGCACATGGAAGAGACAAGCATAATCATAGCATACAACTCCGAAAACTAATACATGAATACATAAAAGAACATCTAGTTACACATAACTAAGTTACTCATGCGAAAAGGTATTGGACAAACAAATGAATGAATGATAGTACCAACACCAAGGAGTAGACAGTACAACTTCAGCTCTATATTAATGTTGGAAGTGTGATTATAACCATCTGTTGCATCATCCTTCCCTTACCCCTCCAGGTTATCTCTCTCTCTCTCTCTCCCCCTTCTTACCAACTTCTTATGATTTGAGACAATGCTCAACAGTCAAGTATGCTATCCTTTCAAATGCTCTGACCTCTATCATCATAGCCCTAACTTTGCTTATGTAGCAATTGAGTTAGGGTTGCCAACTTCCTCCTTGAGTTCCCTAGGTTAAAAGCGATGAAGTTGCCATACTTTTCAGCTCTTTCCCATTTGCCTCCTTCATTAGGATTAGAAATTCTCCAAATAGGTCGAATTTGGATGTTTCCTTGCTTTTCTTGAGTGATTTTAGGAACAAATATCTAGATATTTATGAGTTAATTCATTCCTTTGACCCTTAGAACTTCACTAGGATCCACTAACATTATTCCTGAACTAGAAACTTGAGTTAGTTGTTTGACTAACGCACCCTTAAGCTTGCAGAGAAGCTTTATAAAGCGGGTTGTTAGTGCATAGCTAGCATTAGTGTGGAAAGAAGGCAGCTGATCTTGGTCTTTTCTTCAGCTATCATGTCTCTCCCCTCTGAGTTGATGAGGCATTCAATTTGCTGTATAAAAAATGCCCCCTAAAGTATGAGATCACATGCTATGACGATGGCCGAAATACTTTACTTAACTATAATTTTCGTTCTTTGACAAAAGGAGAGAGAGGTTTGGAGCTTCGGGTGGTAAGGGAAACCTGATACAACACATATCTATTAAACTACTAAAATCATGTCCTGAGTCAAGAATTCCCATGCTGAGTAGCTATGTCAGAGTGATTTTCTCCAAAGAGATATGATGATGCTGGTCGCCGATAAGCACAACTCGGATCCGGAGTCATAATAGAATCATCCTGATAAGTTGTCTCCAAAAAACAATATACGGAACTTCGGAGAGGAAAAAACGCTGTGTGATGCAAGCCTCTACCCAAGGTCCTAATTTCGACTTCACCTAACAACATAGATCGATACATGTGAATATATGTGTTGATGTCGAATATGCACAAAAACATCTGATTACCAGTCAATAACGGAGATCATTAATAGACGCGAGGAAGGCCACCAATAATGGTGATGGTCTCCAAGATACAAAATACAATCTAACGAGTGTGAAAGATGTTTTTATCATCAAAAAACCATAGAATCGCTTAACTAGGAGCCAATAATGAGAACCCCTAATCGAACACAAGAAAACCTACCACTAATTTCTATAAGTACCAAGGCAATGAATGTGTTTCTGGGTTGTCTTCCTAGATAGAGTGTTGAAAGCAATAGGAAGATACCTTTCGAAAGGTAGGCAATAATGTGTCCTACATCAATCGACATAAAACGAGACAAGAACGATTTGTTTTTTGAGGAATATTTGATCATTGGGTCTAAACAAAAGAGGGCATGATGAAAGGATATGCTTGATGGGTTGATGGAGGAAACAAAAGGTTAACCCGTGAACAATAGAAGGCACAACAATGGTTTTAACCATGAAGCACTAGACTTATGAACACCAAAGTATTAGGATACAGAGATACAAGAACATTGGGGTATATAGGCTAAACTCATAGGATAGTAGGATTCATATTGAGAGGCCGTCAACAAGAAGGTTTATCTGAGGGAGTGCCATGTTCAAGGGAACAACTGCTACCAAAAAATGCTTTCTAATATGGAATACAATTGTATTGTCCACTTCCCCATCTGATTAGCTTAGTGAGTCTAGACAGGTAAGCTCATCGATCTTTTCATGTTTTAACAGTCTGAAAAGGACCACAAAAAGAGCAACTCTATGCCCTATTTGATTAGTTTAATGAGTCCAGACAAGCAAACTCATCGATATTTTCATGTTTGAAGAGTCTGAAAAGGATCGTAAAAAGAGCAACTTTATATCTTGTCTATGTAATTTAAAGAGTCCAGAATAGACAACTCGGTGGTCTTTTCATATTTAGAAAGTCTGAAAAGATCGTAAAGAATGACTCCATGGTGGTCCCTTTGTCATAATTGTTAATCGGGTGCGACAAAAGGTTAATAGTATACCTGGATCGGTTACTCTTTTGTGAGTTAATCTATTGAATGCGGATAAAGAGAAATCTACGTTCAATAGATGTTGACCTCATTTTGTTACAAGTACGAGGAGACAAACTAAACTCGTTTTTCATCTTGAATTTTTAATGAGTCACGCGTCGAAAAACTCAATACCTTCATCAAATTTTAACAATTCAAATGAAGAAAACTCAAGGTATATTTTTCAGTTTAGTGAGCGAGGAAAAAGAGGTAAAAGAACTACTCATTCCTCCTTCATATATTTAATGAGCCTGAAGGAGGGGAAAGCTCGGGGCTTTTTCGATTTTAAGAGTGAGAAATGGTCCCAAAAAAGCAAGTGCTCTTGTTGCTGTCATATATTTTTAACGAGCCCAGTGACAAAAACTCGGGATTTTTCAGTTTAACGAGTGAGAAAAGTACCTAAAAGAATGCTCAAGTCATCTTTATAAATGTTTAACAAGCCTAAAGACAAAAATCAAGATTTTTTTCAGTTTTATGAGCAAGAAAAGAGCACCTAAAAAGAATTCTCTAATGGTATTTTTCAATTTAATGAACTAGAAAAAGAGTGAAAAGGAGTTGCTTAGACCATCGTCGTATATGTTTAACAAGCCCAATGATGACAAACTCAGGGATTTTTCAGTTTTTTAGAGTGAGAATATATCCCATAAAAGAAAGCTCATATCTTCTTTGTAGTAGTTTAACGAGCCCAAAGAAGTAGACTCGAGGTTTTTCAGATTAATGAGCAAGAAAAATACCATAAAAAGAACACTCGCTCTTCTTCATGGTAGTTTAACGAGCCTGAAGAAGGAGACTCAAGGATTTTTTGGATTAACAAGCAATAAAAATACCATGAAAAGGATGCTCGATATTCTTTGTGGCAATTTAATGAGCCCAAAGAAGGAGACTCGAGGTTTTTTCAAATTAACGAGCAAGAAAAAGACTATAAGGAGAATGCTCAATCTTTCTTGATGTCATGCTTGACAATAGAAGGGTCTATGCCATGCATTTCCTCATAAGAACAAGGAAAAACATCATGGAAATCCTTAAAAGGGTAGGTGAAGCGCACAATTTCCTTACGATTGCGATTGGCTCCAATCTGTTTGTTTTCCATGATGCCTGTCTTGACTAAAATATCAATGATCAATGTCTTTGAAAGACGGCCCATGTTTCCCTCCGAGTCAAAAGTTTGGATAGTCGTATAAGGTGAGGAAATGATTTCAAATGCATCAGATGACATGATTTGAAGAGACATCATGTTTGAATTAGATATCGAAACACGATGGTGTGAGTCCTCCCAAGGTCGCCATTTTAAACTCATGTTCTCTCTAATAGCTTCATCCTTAGGTAGGACTTGATTGAGGGGATCGAAAGAAGGAAAATTTATGGGAGGGTCGATGGTACCATTGGCTATGACCAAAGCGATTGGAGATGTGGATGTAGATTGAATGGCTTGGTAGGCCAATTTAGCTGGTGACAGCGACATTTTTTCTCTGTAAGTGTCAATGTCTGAAGGGGCCATGAGGATCCAAGGATCGGTCAGTTTGTGAGGAATGGATGAAACCATAAAGACCGTCTATGGAACCGTGGGTGGTGGAAGAGAGAAACAACACATCAGAGAATATCCCTTCAATAGACCAGTACTGATATTGATGTAAGAGTCAGGTACACCACCCACTAATGGTACAAAGCTGCTAGGTAACAGAGAGTAATCTGGGGTGCAAAAGGACAGCTGGTCCACTGTGACTATCTCTCCATCCAAGGGAAAGAGGATGATATGGAAGACCGAAGACACAACTACCTTCATGGCATAAGTCCAAATGCAGCCCAAAAGCATATTATAGTCGAGTTATGATCCACAACATTAATATCTACGTTACCATTTTCTCACTCAAGGTGATGGGATAGCTAGCTAGGTAACCTTTTTGGATGAAAGTGTGGCCATCAAAAGTTTTAAGGGAATTCGACTGAGGGGATAGGGTTGGAAAAGCCAAAGTGAGCCAACATGAAACTGACATGATGCAGGTAGAAGCACCTTCGTCGATGATAGTTCTATGTATACCTTTACCTTTCGAAAAGATTTGCACCTAAAATGCAAGCTGGTGGGAAAGGGGAGGTTTACATTTTTCCATGTCAAAAATTGTAAGCATGGAATCCTGTGGGTCGATACCACAAATAGCTGAAAGAAAATCTTTCCTTTGTGCTCAACATGCTTGTAATACATCGAACACCAACATAGCTGACGGCACTTGCGCCAAGTCTTCTACAATGTTGTAGTTTTGGGCGACACGTGCAGATGTATTGTGCATCGAAGTGCCCCTTTGGGGAGGAAAATTACAAGATCAGCAACCGGCCGTTTGATATGCAAATCGTTGGGTGGCGGTGGGTTTTGACTTGGGGAAGGTTCATCTACATGAGTGACAGGAGCTCCATAGGATTTGGCTCTTGTTTTGTAGATATACCATTTCAAAGGTGTAAATGGTACAAGATCCTTCACCAGCTGAAGGATGTTATGAACCATCATTGCCCCCTTGTGGGGGTTGGGGTTGGTTTTAAATAAGGTTTTGTTGTTGCTGAGTGGGAAAAGGATTTTTGAGGATAGTGGGGGTCCAGCTAGTATCCTTCTTAGAAATGTATTCTATGCATTCCTGAAGACGTGGACAATGATAGGTCATGTGGTCTTCAGCATAGATTTTGTAGGGAAATCTAGTGGGTTTATCCTTTTCTTTGTTAGGAGGTGCAATGACCTTCTATTTTGGGTTTGGCTACTTTGTTGGCTACTCCTCAAAAGGAGCGGTCTTTTTCTTATTCTTCTTGTTCGTACCATTGGGTTTTTTCATAGACTGCACAAATTTTATCATGGTGGTAGGAAGAGCAGTCGATTTGGTAGAGGGGTCCACTAATATTTGGGCAATGTGACCGCTGAGTTGTTTCACAACAACCCTAGAGGTTGCATCGACAATCCCATTGGCGTGTACTCTGATGTGTTGAGTAGTGGAGACATTGGAGTTACGAGGGGCATTGGGGATTACATCATAAAGAGTGCCAAACTATGAATATATCATATCTAAGTCCTAGACACAATGTATGGATTGGTCTTCTATGACCGCACCACCTAAAGCGACATCTTTAGCGATTTGCAGAAGTAAGGACTTATAGGACCAGTCCACTAAGAGATAGTCTAGGAGGGGAGCTTTGACTAACCTCTGCCTACATCTCCATTCATGTATATGATTGAAGATTTGGGTGGAAGTATCCTGATGTAATGAAGTCAGGAGCTCTATCCCAGTCTCATAGCGGATGGGTAGCTGGAATTGATTTAGGAATTCCATCGCTAAAGTGTCAAAGCTGTTTAATGACATGCGTGGTAACTCAATGTACCACTTAGCTCTGTTGCCAGTGAGGGTGTGGGGAAAAAGCCGTAACCAGACACTATCATTCACCATGGAGTTGGAAACACACCAAAGATGATAGGTGGTGATATGGGTGCCCGGATCATCCTCTTATTTCCCTTCAAACTTGGGGATGTCTATTGGTATTTTATGCGGGATCGGCGGCCAAAGTAAGTTATGATAGCTGGGATCATTTGTAAGTTTGTACAAGTCGAGGATATCCAACATTGCCAAGAAAGGCAAAGTTTGTGGTGCCCCTGACTCAAACCAAGGCGATGACATATGACCTAAGGAACCTTGCGGTCCTCCCATCATTTGGGTCCCAATATTATACATAGGATGTGTGGTATAGTAGTTGCCTTGGGGTATGACATTGTATTGTGGATTTCCATGGGGAATTTGATGATAGGGTATAGAATTGCCCCCAGGATATGAAATGCCCCCTTGAATCATTTGAATTTGTGAGTAGGGTGCCCCCATGGATTGGTTGGGACCTCCTTGAGGATTCCCGCCCACCACAGAACTAACCATATGTCCTTGATTGACATAAGGAATGCTCATGTCTATCAATGACTGACCATGCATGCCTGAGAATGGAGGGGGAACCGTTATGTTCCCGACCGGTATGTGCATATTGGGAATGCCCCCAGATACTTGAATGTGGGGGATGAAACTATATAATGTCTGTCGACCATATTGTTGGTTCACAAGAACGAAGCTAATAGTTCTATATTGAGTGGTATAAGGAGAATTGTATGTAGCACTTGTCGAATGTATACAGTTTGACACTAACGGGGTGGAACCTAGCCTCGGTTGGGTTCCACTCGTGGAGGGTGTCATGTGAGTGTTTGTACCTGGGACAAATGGGATAGCAGGGTTCGCCATCAATGGTGTTGTGGTGACTATCGACTGGGGAAGTGGTGGAGGACCATTTGTATCCACAAAGTTCCACGACTTATTAGTCATCGACGGGAAGAATGGAAATGTTCCAACTAAAAAAACTGGGAGTACAAGTGCCATGGGAACCAAGAGTTGGTCCAACAGACTCATAAGCGAAGGGTTAAAGGGAGGAAGAAATCCTTCGGTAAAGAAATCCGCCGGCAAACTTGAATCATCGGTTGTCCAAACAGATTCCGTGTGAGATCTAGGACACTGATTCCCCAAAGATGGGGAATCTGGTTCACTGGAACTCGGTGGATCTTCCACAATGAGTGGAGGAAGTCTTAGTAATCGTCTAGATTGATGACAAGGGCCAGATGTAGCCATGGTGATCATTAATTTTTATCAATAAATTTTATCGAGATATTTGTTAGAGTCTCAACTGATAACACTCGGGTACCTAAAGAAAAATATAAAAAATACACTATGTTGATCAATAAGAAAACTAAGGGAAATGACCCTCTCTAATAAGCATTGATCACTAGAGATGAAACCCAGTATCCCAATGAATAATAGAAAACGCTAGGTAGATGTATAGTTATAGTTACTCTAGAGCTTCGCCAGAACCTCATATTGTAGGGCCAAGTACTCTTGTGAAGACAAGCACCCTCCCAAAAACTAAAGACAAAGTAGGTTCGTTTGTGTTAGGTACCAGGACAGCCCGCCCCAGTCACCTTGTGTAAGTCCCTAAAATTTTGGCCACTAAGGATACCTCATATCACAGACACCATTGAGGGGGACATAGTCACAGTCAGTACGCTATGTGGGTAGGATACCTAAGTCCCCGACTCAACTTAGAAATCCCTGAAGGGATCCCCAATACACAGAATACCCAAAGCAGTTGTAAGAGAAGGTAGGCTACCTTCACTTACAGTCCAGTTTTGTCTCATATTTATCTCCACTTTTACTAGAGTGGTCCCAGTAGTATGAGTGTAGAAGGAATTGTTTCTGTTTTAATGACACTAGTGTTAGTTTCTGATCTTGGGAAGCTTACTGACACTGCCTATCCCAAGATCCTAGCCTAAACTAATGTTTGTTTCCTCAATAAAGAGTTACTGATTTATTTTAGGTAAATTTTATGTGTACTTTTTTATTGTCTTCGATAGGGGAGTTGACGTATGAAATGTGATGAGACTCTAACTCAAAATATCATGCACAAGACAATGCTTTAAAAAAATTTCAATTTGATGAAAACAAGTTGTATTCTACAAGTGAGAGTTTTTCACATATTCATATTCTTTCCATGCATCCTAGTCATTTAACAAATGCATAACCAACAGACATCCTATAATGTTTTCCTAACAACTAGTTGAAACCAAAAATAAAGTAGCTTTTAACTAGCTAAATAGAAGAGTGAATAAAAAATGTGGATCTTTCTTTCATAAAAAAATCCTTTTAAGAATGAAAAACAAAACTTTTTTCCTAAAAAAAAACTTTTAGGTTACCTATTTTTCTAACAAAATGCAGTAACAGATCCTCTTTCAGCCCATGGGCAAGCTTCCTATCCCTTTTGGTTTGCAGACACACCTGGAAATCAAGGTTTTGGGAGACTAACGCTCTGTAGCAGTGGCCATAGAGAGTTACTAGGTCCACTAACACTTTCTGTATGCAGACACAAAGCTTTATAAAGCATTGTGTAGTCTGCTAACCTGCATTAATGTGGGGAACAACTCAAAACATGCCTTCTCAGATCAAATTCAATGATGAATATATGTAGGCAAGATGCAGCAATGTTTTGGTGGGTCAGAAAGGTGATGCAGAAGTATAGGGAGGTCTTAGAAGGAGGAGGAAACTGAGAACTGTCCAGGAAAACCAAGAACTAGATGTATAGTCCTCAGCGGAGTCACCAATTCTTACCAACTTCTTATGATTTGAGACAATTCTCAACAATAAAGTATGCTATCCTTTCAAATTTTCAGACCTCTATCACCATAGCCCTAGCTTTGCTTATGTAGCAATTGAGCTAGGGTTGCCAACTTCCTCCGTGAGTTCCCTAGGGTAAAAGCAATGAAGTTGCCATGCTTTTTAGCTCTTTCCCATTTGCCTCCTTCATTAGGATTATAAATCCTCCAAATAGGTCGAATTTGGATGTTTCCTTGCTTTTCTTGAGTGATTTTAGTAACAAATATCTAGATATTTATGAGTCAATCCATTCCTTTGACCCTTAGCACTTCACTAGGATCCACTAATGTTGTTCCTAAACTAGAAACTTGAGCTAGTTGGGTCACTAACGTATCCTTAGGCTTGAAAAGAAGCTTTATAAAGTAGGTTGTCAGTGCATAGCCAATGTTAGTGTGGAAATAGGGCATGCGATCTTGGTCTTTGCTTCATGTATAATGTATTTCCCCTCTGAGTTGATGAGGGGTTCAATTTGCTGTATAACAATAGGGAGGGCCATAATGGCTTCATTTGAGTTGAAATGTCTGTGGATGGAGTATGGAGCATTTTAGGGAGTTAAACAATGGTTAAATCAGTTGCAGAGGCTTAGGATGGTGTACGTAGGGTTATACAAGTTTTACTAAAAAAACGAGTGAAAGGAGTGAAAACGAGGGTTTTCACATTTAAACAGTTAACAGTTGACTTTGGCGTGGAAATTGATAATGGTGAACAGTGAATAGTTTCATCATATGCAGGGAATGGTTTTGGAAGCTCATCACACCGCTTTTGGCTGTGGGGTTGCTTTTCTCCAAGGGCACGCGAGTTAACGTGGGATTGCCACGTAACCGCAAGGGGCCCAAGAAAAACCACAAATCTCATGTGCTCTCGGGTAGGTAAAGGTCAAATATCGGGAGTGCGTGATATTGTTGTAGGTCATTGGATCTGGGAGCGGTTGATCTGATGGCTATTGCGTGGTCAAGGTGCATGGAGGGAAAAGGCACTGAGATTAATGGGGCCTAGGGGTTAATTACAAATGATTTGTAATTATTTTAATGAATAAGCGGGGTTTAAACATAAGCAGGTTTAAACGTAATGCACGACTTTATGGAGTGGAACCAAGGTTAACGACGGAGTTTAGCTAGATTAAAGTAGAGGGGGGAATTTATACTTAGGGTAAAGGGTTTTTTATGGGTTTTTAGGGAACTTACAAGGGGAAAGTGATTTCTTCAAAGGGAAATGGGTTTCACACTAGAGAAAAGGGGTTTTTTGGGTAGGAGAATGATTTTTGAGGGTAATTTACTAGGGAAAATGTGTGAAACCAAGGGAAAGGGTGAAAATGAAGGGAAAAGGGTATTTTCTTAGGAAATTATGGGATGATGGAAATTTGAAAGTATGTAGTGGGGGGTGAAATGAAATGAGGGGAAGTAAACCAATAAACTTGTGAACATATTTTCACCTTCATAAATACTCCTGCACACTGCAACACATGATCAAGCATGGTAAATGTATTTCTACAACTTTTCTTCTACCTACCCATTTACTTACCCTAACATTTTCTCTTCACTTAACTGGGTGCATTTAGGCTAGCAGACCCTTTTCTTTCCTTTTTATTTTGAAAAGAAAAATATCTAATTCTAACCTTATAACATCCAAGGGCTCAGATTAAACTAATGAGCTCCTCATTATTCTATACCTAACTATTGATCTGCCAAGACTAAACAGTTTGGCTAGATCTTTATTCTCTAACTATAAACATGAAATTTAAATCATGAGCTAGTCAAGATTAAACTATTTGACTTTCATGGGTTGTGGCATTTATGACAAGCTACACACAACCATTATTTTGCATAGTAAAGTAAAAGTAGTGGCACTTGGACTTGAACACTTTCAGAGTTTATTGCTTTTTGCTTTTCTCTCTAACATAACATTTTATTTTTGCCTCCATTTTTTAGGGCATCTATTCTAACATTTTTTTTGATATGGACATATTTATCAAGATATTTCCTAACCTTTTTTATTCAATATTCTTTTTTTCCATATCCTAGCTTAACATTTTTTGAAAAATATTTTCATTTTTTGACTAATTGATTCTATCTTACCAAAAACAAAAAATTCTACAAAAGCACCAATGGATCAAAAAGCAGATTTAGAGGGAATAAAACAAACCTCTGTGGACTCCCAAGAGTTTGTGGATCAAATTCTTGATATGATGATGAGTCTAAAGGTGGAGGACAAGAAGCAACAGGTTGGATGCTTAGGGTAATTCCAAGTTCAATACCTTAGGCTTCAAGTGACTATGAGAACTCAGGATAAACTCCTTGTTATGACCCTTCAATATCATATGATGAAGGGGAAATCAGTGGTTCAGCCGCGAGAACTTTTTCTCAAAACAATAGGACAAGAGATGATTCAGTTTAGGGCTCTAAAATTAAAATTTACAAGGAATTACTCAATATGAGGTCAAGAAATATTTGCATGGGTTCGACATGTTATCGTGGGCAATGAAATTTTAGAACTTCAAACAAGAAATAAATCAAAAAGGTTGTACTAGGTAAGAGGGTTTACCAAATATCCGTGAACTGTTATGTTATGAAACAAACTCACAAAATGATAGAAAAGATAGATCAACGACTTAAAAATCAACCTCTTCGAAGGGGCAACCTCCTTTACATTACACAAACGAAAAATTCTTGGATGATAGAAATGAAAATACCTTCTTTATATATATAGGAGTCTAAGTGGTCCCAATATAATCAAAGCCTATGTAACAATAATATTTTAGGGGTGCAACAATAACAATAGTGGCCTTCTATGGGGCACAATAATAACAACATGGGGACTACATGGGCACAACAATACCATATGGGGGTTGCACTAATAACAATAAGGGGCTACACTAGTAGTATAGGGACCTAACATGCCCCTCTCCTTCAAAAAGTGTTGTCCTCAATGCTTGAGTAGTTATGGATGCTTCTGTATAAAATTATCATCCTCGCATGTGGAATCTTCAACAGGTAAGTTCCTCCACTTGATGAGATACTCTGAAATTGATTGATTTCGTAGTTATCGGGTTCTTGTTTTCATGACTTCTTCAGGTTCAAATATGATTTTTCCTTCCTTGTCAAGTTCTGAAAATATTATTTGAACTAGGACCTTGTCACCTATAACCTTCTTTAAGCATGAAACATGGAAAACTGGGGGCACTCGAGAAGATGCATGAAGCTCCAATTTGTATGCCATAGTACCAATATTTTGCAACACTTTATAAGGACCATAGTACTTTGGTGATAATTTATTATCCTTCTTAGATTTCTTGAAGGACATTTGTTTGTATGGTTGTAGTTGTAAAATTACCCAGTCACCTATGTCAAAACTTCTTTCCCTGTGATGTTGATCTTCCCGTTGTTTCATTTGATTCTGCATGAAAGTGAGGCTATCTTTTTTCTTCTTAATATGTCCTTCAATCTTGAGAGTTTGAGGAGCGGTAATTCCTACCAATGCATTACAAGATATGATCGGATTTTTTTTTCTTTATCTGGGGTTGGTTCCTGATGTATATCTTCTTCTTTTGACATTTCTTGATCCTTTTCTTCCTCCTCTTCACAATAAATGTAAAACAATTTCTTCTCAGCACAATTATGACCTTTAGTGTATTTTCTATCTCAACTGTAACAAGGTCATTTTCTTCTTTTTCTTCCAATTGTTGTGGTGTCAACCTTATAGGTTGTGGAAGGATAGGAGCAACAACACTTCCATATTTATAATTGTGAGTGGTAGGATTTCTTGTTGCCATAATTTTGCTTTCAATTTTTCTTTCCAACCTGAATGCCTTCTCTAGTGAATCAAGTTCCCATAGACGAACCCCATGTTGAATGTTATCCTTTGAGGTCCCTATGAAGACATCAATGCTCTACTTCTTAGGAATATCATTTACCCTTATATTCAATTTTTAGAAGTCATCAATGTGCTCTGCCATTGAACCCTTTTGTTTGAGATTTACCAATTGGCTAAAGAAGGTGTTTCTCTTTCTATCCTCATAATTTGATATCATTTCCTCCACGAAAATTGACCAGGTGACAAGTGGTTTACGAGAACAAAGTCCTTTATACCATAAAAATTGATATGGTTCTAAATATAAAGATACAATATATACCTTTTGTAACAGTTTCACATCATGTAGATCAAAATATTTCTCCATTTGTAGTATCCATGTTATGGAATCCTTTTGATCAAACTTCCTCATATCTATCTTTGGAATATGGAGGGTCTTCAATCCAATGTTAGGTTCTATAAAATCATGGTTAACATTTATTTTTTTCTCATCATAAGTTTCAACTACTACCTTTTCATCATTAGGAGACCTTTCTTGTAGCAGCTTTGTCCCACCTTCCTTCAAACCTCCCATGTATTTCTTCAAATATTCCATGCATTTCTTCAAATATGATTCCCTACCATTGATATTAACTTCCATGGCACATATAAAACTATTTATCTTAGCTTCGATTGCGTTCTTCAAATAATCCATCTAATTTTTCTTTCTAGGTGTTTCTATTTTCTTGATTTAAGTCATTCTTTTTCTTTCTTTTAGTAGCTGGATCTTGAATCTGTTGTATCTATGAAATTTCAGATCTCAAGGTCTAAAATTATGACCTACAGTAGCCCTCTGTGTCCTCTTTCCAATTCTACTAGTCTAATCATAATTAGATTCTCTAAGGGAGAGTTATGCCCAATCTCCCAAGATGACCAGATTATATACTTTTTTTAGTAGAGTGAACTTGTAAAAAGTGCCACGTGTCACAATTTCGACCTTCAGACCTGAAAACAATATAAAAAAAAGTAAAGTTCATCCTCTTTTCGTAACTTCTTACAAAATTTCAATCTGATGCTGAGAGAGAAAGTTATGACGTGTTTCACAAGGTCACCAATTTGGCATGTAATTCGAGAGCCTGCAGAAACACTAAATGTTGTGGACCATATCTTTGAAAATATAGCGAAACAAGATGATGGGCCTCTAAATTAGACATAAGTTAAGGCCCATGCCTCTAAATTAAACATAATTTAAGGCTTATGACCATCCTTTGGCAAATTAAACCTCTCTTTATGCATTAGATAATGTATTTTTAACTTTAATATATTCATTAGGAAGGTTTATGAATAATTGCATATTTGTGCCTAATATTATTTATTTTTGTGGAATATTATGAGAATATTGGGAATATTATGAAGATTTGGAGGAGGAGATAATTTAGGGACTTGCGCCCTACTATAGGACAATCACTATTAAATGATAAAAAAACAATATATTATGGAATTATGGCACAGATTGTGGAACTCCAATGATTGAGAAAATCAAGGAATGTGTTCCCTACCATTTAATGCAGATTCCTACTACTGGGAGCCAGATCCACTAATCAAGGGATTTTGGTGTGGAAAGCTTCCTCCATTCATGGGGAATGATTCCTAATCATTTTCTTATAAGTACCAAGTCAAATTTTCCTCTAGGGGATAGATTTTCATTAGTGTCCTTGTGGGGAGAACTCGTATATTGTATTTTCTTGGAGGGGTGTAATTGTATTGATGAAAATAATGAAGATTGGTGTCATGTTCAGCTTCTAAATCTTGTTCTCCCACATAGGTCTCGGAGCTTCCTTGGGCTTGGCCATCCTAGGAGCCTTAGATCCCTTTTGTATCATTTCATTTCCTTCTTTTCACTTCTTGTTCACATGCATCTCTTGTTTTTATTTCTTTCTATTTCTGCATTTAGTATTAATGATTTCTTGTCGTAGGATTGGGTTAAATGGTTTGTGTAAGTTACTTTGCAGGATTAAAAACATCATTTCATCCTTGGAAAAGCTTTGGAAGGTCATAGTGATCATTCAACTACTTGGATTAGGTTTTTTATTCCCAAATCTAGAATTCTGAAACTCCTTTGTGGCAAAGAAGAATAAATTTATGCTATTTTTTAGAGAATTCTAACGAGCTTCAATCGAGTTGGTTCCACTTGCACTAGATCATAAAAACCTTCTAGTTCATAAAAAAATTAGCCTACTACATTTTCACTTGATTAGGTTAGGAATTTTATAGACTTACTAGCTCACTATTTCTTGAATTTCTAGATTTTCAACTAGTAATTTTGTGCTATTTTTTTAGCATGGGTTAACAAAGGTCCTTTTGAGTGATTCCACTTGGAATGCGGACCTAAGACATCCTAGTAAATAAAAATATTTGTCCCATCCAATTTGGATTTGATTTTCTTGGTCATACGATGAATTATAATTTCATATAGTAAATCTGTAACATCTTGTTGTAAATCAGGGGATCTTGTAGGAGAACTAGTACATTTTGTAGGAAATCCTGTAGTAGCATGTATTGAGCCTGAATTGAGAAAAATCATCATTGACACTGGGATTGGGCTCCTACTTTACCTCCAAGCCATCAAAATCATTGTACCCCTCTTGCTCCACACCTATCTCCCCTACCAAAGATCAAGGAAAGATTAGCATTTGCATTTATAAAGAAAAAATGTTTAAAAAATGAGTTCTTTTATATTTACACATGCACATAGTTGTTAGTATACTCTAGATCATATTTTATGCTCAGCTAATTTAAATCATCACATCTGATAAATAGGGTTAATCTAGGTTTCTTTTACATTTAGTTCATGATCTTTATCCAATTAGAATAGGTTTGTTTCCTTGTACTTTCTTTCTTGCAATAGGTTAAGTTTCCATTTCGAACATTTCATTTTCTAAAATTATTTTAGCATTTAACCTTAGTACATGCACTCCATTACATCATGACAACAAATGAAGGATGCATTGTATGCTGCACATATAGTGTCGATACCTCTTAAGTTTGTACGAACCTTAGGTTGATAATTAAAGTTAGTATCCTTGGGTGTTGTAGCATTCTTGTTGCAATATCGAGCATCATCACAAGACCTGAAACTTGGGCCCGAGCTTCAACATGATTTTGGCTCAAATCAGTTTTAATTTCAGAGTTTTAACCTTCGTAGCGAAAGAAATATAGTGAACATTCCATGATGACCTATTTGAGATGGAATTCTGGAGCTTCCAAAAACAATTACTTCCCATTGAAGGCCTCATATTTCTACTACCCCAACATGGAGGATAACCACCTAGTCTGGACCTTAAGAAAAGTCCTTTTTCGTTTAAAGTGGTGGCTCCTACTCGGGATAATGGGACCAGTTTCCTAGTGTGGATTTTAAGATGAGAGTGGGTGGTTGATGAGCATTTGCAATCGAATAATGATAATCTAAATGACCTATTCTATCATGTAAATGTTCTAACTAACTTATTCTAATATAAACCTGGGTATTTCTGTGTGGTATGTGATCTACATAAATATCTGCTTAACATGTGATAATATATTAATCACACATAAACAAAGATGATAACGTATAAGATAATTTCTTTGACTAAATATTTAGTCAAAGAAATTTATAAAATATATCACATGTATGATGAATTATATATATGAAAATAAAAAATTTCAGCTAGGAATCATGCAATAGTGCAATTAATGCTTAACAAAAAGAATAAATCTCACATATAATTCATGAAGGTAAAGTGTTGTCATTCATTAAAAGAAAACATAATCAATCATACAAGATAATAGTACCGTATGTATGAAGTTCTGCTCATTTAACTAATGGCATGGATCAACTCCTTCCTTCAAATAAAATTATCTCCCAAGAACACAATAGTGAATCAACAAAGGAAAGTAGTATGATATCGAAAAGAAATGATCATGTTCCATAATTTCACCAAAGCATTCACAAACTTACAAAAGTGAATTCTTTGCAATTTTTTTTGATAAAATTCTAGACCCTTCTCTAAATGCATGAGAAGGGTATAAATACTATTCTAAATAATGTGAAAAAATAGATTATACAAAAATTTGAGGAGGTTTCAAACAACCATCCTCCTAACTAGTTAACTAACTCTTGAAATAAATAGTGGCTTGATGAGTAAAACTAAAATGATGATTTGTTGTCTTCCATAGTGTCCTTCAAATCACATATATCGGTCATTGGTTTGAGTTGAGAAGGTGCCTCAAAATGTGTCCTAAGTTGTCCTGTGAAAATCACATTAGTGAGAGGTGGCAGCATCCATGTTGGGAATGGAATCCCCCCAAGGCATGTTTTGGGGCTCAAAGCCGAAGTTTTGACTTAATATTTTTGTAAAGACTCGGTGAATTGTGAGCGTAGAGTGCAAAATGTATGATATAGTCACACGGTTGTCCACCCCAGTCTTGTAATGTAATTTCAGCCTACTCATGGTCCGTAGACCATGGGATTGTATAAATAGAGCGAGGCTCTAAGTGTAAAATATAACCAAGAAAAGGAGTAATAGGCAGCGAAGTAGAAGAAAAGAGCAAGAGTCTAAGAGTGTCTTGGGCCGTAGAGTAGGAGAAGGCTCTACAATTGAGTGCACAGAGGCATAGCAATCCGCAGCTGAGTGAGCAAACCCCTACAGCTAAGTGCATAGGGTGGAGTCAAGTTGTAACCGAGGAAGAAAGCAATAAAGATAAGTTTTATCTTAATTCTGCGTATCTATTCTTGGGTTATTAAATGTTTGATATAAATTGCAAATATACTGTTTATTTACTTCATGCACTCGTATGAATGATTTATATTGCTAAGTATACTTTACGCATGCAAGTAAGCTAAGTTAATCAATTAACAATGAAATACTAGTAAATACCTGGGTAATAACAATGTTTGGCCCTCGAGTAGGGCTGCGGGAAGGCAACATCTCAGGCTGCAAGGTATGGGTTAGTGCTCATAGCGACATGCACACAGGGTCAAACTGTAGACCACTTGAACTCATCAAACATCTCCAGGGTGCAAAAACCTAGTTCTAGCACCCTCCCATACTACTTCGAGTGAGACCTCAGTCCGCACTCCATGGACTGTTGCCAAAAGGGCTAGTAGTACCAAAATTTGTTTGGCTAAATCACCTCTGAACCTAGGTCAGGCCCCGACAAGCCAACAAACGGTTCCGTTGTCAGCACCGTGATCTACATAGGAGATGTTTGATGTCGTGTCACTGGAATCAGACAAAGAAATAAATTGAAGAGTGGCTGGACAAAACGATTCACTAATTCACAGTGTAGGAAAATAGGAATCTGTGAGTATCGAAGTAACAGTGGTTAGAGCACTACTTATATACGGAAATTCACAAAATTGTCTTTGCATCCTTCCCCTCTGAGTTGTACTAGTGGGTCATGAAGCTAGAAAAAAGTCAAGGAAGGTGTAGGCTTGACAAACCTATTATGTGGACTCCAGAGGTGGTGCGCAGACTAGAAGTATCAGAAGATAAGATAACACGCATTGTGGACCATTGGCTTGATTAAATTATGAGAGGATTTATCACTGAGTTCATAGTAGATACTTCTGTCAGCTACAGGGAGGCGGACCGACACTTCCTCAAAGGACCGCAAGGTAAGTACATTAAATCTTTGAACACTTGGATTAAAATGTTACTATGTGAAAAGCAGGTTATGTGAATAAATTTATGTTTGGGACTATGTGAAGTGGGAGGATCTATAGAAACGAAGGTAGCATAGAGATAGAAACTAGCCCCTTGATTTCTCCTCGATGAGAAAGCGAGGAAGTGATCGCGAAAGTTTCATCAAGAAGTGCGATCAGTCAGATAAGGAAGTGAATTCCTCGCATACCAACCCCACCTACACCACCAATAGTTTCATCAACTTCACCCTCATCTCCACCCACACCACCTCTACCACCACCATAGTTCAATATGGCGAGTACAATAGAGTTGTCGGTGTTCAAAAGAGTAGGGAACGAAGATCTACACCAATTTTGGTTTGTGGTAAAGGCTGTATGGGAAGTGTAAGGAGTCACAGATGAAGACATAAAGAAGGAAATGGTAGTAAGCACATTACAGGATCGCACACTAACATGGTATATTAAGCATTCCAATGAAAATCCAAACACAAGGATCGCGGATATCTAAGCTGCACTAAACAGGGAATTTAGTAGGCCAAAATCGGAGACACAGTTGATTATCAAGTTTAAGGAAATTGTGATTTTTCTACGTGAGACCCCCTGGGAGTTGGATCAGAGACTAAAGGGTATGATTTCGAAGCCAACATGACATTGACAGATAGGCATCACTGTGCATGGTTTGTAGCACCATTATCACCGCATCTAAGGACTGAGTTGTCATAGCAGATGCTATCCACTTAGGTTGAAGCTTTGGAGATTGCAATGAGACTTCACGAGACCACGCTACAAGATCCTAGTCTGGGAGTGCAATAGATTCATGCGCAGTTGAAAAATCTATGTTTGGAGATGAAGAGTTTGAAGCAAGACATGACAGCTCACCCAGAAGCGCGTGAGGAGGTATGGTGCATAAAGTGCAAAGGCTAGGGACATGACAAGGAGGACCAATGCCATTGAGACCAGAGGCACAAGCAGGATCGAGTGCATCACCTACATTATGGTGCGCGATTTTCCAGATAGAAGGGAAGCATGCTACATATAACTGCCACCTATTACAAAAGTATACATAGACACCCCAACAGGTTTTCTGTAACTACTGCAGATTAGTAGGGGATGATGAACGCACCTGTAGAAGTTATGAATTGATGATGGATCAAACTCCTACCTACATAGTTCAAGCCGAAACACGAGCCCTCGATCAAAATGCAAGGATGGCACGCACTGGATTTTAGGGGCATAGATAAGGTGGAGGTGGAATGGGACTAGGAAGGGGTCGCGAACAGCTTATTTGTTACAATTGTGGAGGACCAGGGCATTATGTCCACTATCGTACAAATCCAACGAGATCATCATGTTTATATTGTACCTAGCTCGATCATGAGACAGAGGACTGCCCCACACTAATAGCGAGGTTGCACGACAAAGGAACACTCCAGCCTCCCCCGACTTAGAATCTGCAAATGATGAGGCCTGAGCCACGTGAAGAGGACCCAAATGTAAACATCATGCTCTGAAGTGGTATCATGACAAGAGATGAAAATGGAAAGAAACCCAAAGAGAGTGCTTCGGTTCGCAAGGCTCCCACAAAGGAACCAAAGTTTGATTTGGAGCATGCGAAGGAGACATTCATGGAAGCTAAGAAGAGCTTCATGGAGGCCTCCACTTCACGTAGTAAAGACAAAATAGAACTGGAGATGAACCCATTAATGCTTACTACCTTTCTGGATACATGCATGAAGCTGTTGAGCGATAGCAAGGCTATAAAGGGACTGCAAGAACTCATTACTAGGTTCGTTGGGTCAAGAGAACCGCACATAGTCTGGAAGCTCGGGAAGCACACAACACAAACAAGAAGGGAGATGAGATTGACTGTGCAAATTGGGGAATATGAAATGGATCAAGTGAATATGGATTTAGGATTGGACGTGAATGTACTGCCAAAGAAGACCTGGGAGCACATGGACAGGCCCACATTACAATGGTCTCCAACTCAATTGTGAATGGAAAACTAGCAAAAGATCCTACCAAGGGGAAGATTGTAGGGAATAATGGTAGATACCGAAGGTGCGAGCGTGCTTGTAGATTTCGAAGTGATAGAGATTATCGATGACAACAATGCCTATCATGTGCTACTAGGCATAGATTGGGCCACTGACCTGAATGGAGTGATAAATCTAAAGAAGCACAAGATGAGTTTTAACAAAAATTCACTACGCGTAGTGGTACCTTTAGACCCTGTGGAAGGATCACGCTACACAGAGCTAGTGTGTGACGATGAGAGCGACAATGATCCAGACTGTATCTACAAGATAACCATGCAGGAGTAGGACTAGGTGAATCCAACAATGGATGGCAGGATTTCGTGGGAGTGTGAAAGCTCCTACACATCAGATTCAAACATGGAAATAGAACGATGGCAAAACCAGTTACATGAGCTAACTACGCTCAATTGCAACATGATGTTAAGATCACTGCGCTGCGTGAAAAAAGAGGTAAGATATCTACCTATGTATGACAAATTGAGTGAAGTGGATGATTTCTTGAACAAATTTGAAAGAGAGGTGCCGAAACAACAATGTTTTGACGCTCTGAAATGGGTACTATGCACTATGCCCGCAAGGTGGTGGGGTACGCACTAGTGGAATTTTAAGGACTAGCGGGGATGTAGAAAGATGATGATCATATGATTTTGAAAGCCTTAGATGAGGATGAAAGCCAGGTATGATGCAAAAAATAGCTTGTGTGCCCACCTCTCCCGATGGGTACAGGTGTATGGTATGCAACCTGCATGAATGCACATCATCCTAATGATAGGAAGCAGGAACAACAAGAAGGAGCAGGCAAGAAGATGGCATGAATGACGAAGTATGGTAAAACCCAGCACACCGAAGATTATCCACATGGAAGCCTTTGACAAAGTATGTGAATTTCTGAACACGGTCCACCAACCGAGATGCACTGACTAGGACTTACGCGTACTAACGGTTCTATCGGCTTATATGATCGTGTGCAAAACTCTTACCACGCAGGCACTTCCAATGTGAAAGTATGAATGAGATACTATAATCCCTAGTACGTGCATGATAACACTCGTAGATACAATGGTTCGTGAGGCCTGGAAAGAAGGAATCATATAGGCGCAAAAGATAGAACACATGAGACTTGAGGAAGATATCCAACAGGGAAACCTTATACTTTGTGAACTTGAAAAAGAAAGGGTACGTTAAAAGAGAAAAGCACTTTTATGGACGCAGAGGTCAAGAAACTTGAGGATTAGATAAAGGAAGAGTTTCTCATCGAAAACACTAGAATGGTAAGGCAAGGTGCATATGATCATACTGACAAGTTTGAGAACTATCGCCATGAATTGGTTAGCTTGATGCCTTGGCTTGGACTGCATATTGTCAAGCATAGTGCCTAGGGTAGTGCATTGCAAATGGTGAAGTGTGTGATGCTGACCGCAACCATAGGAGGTAGGGATTCTCCAAAAACTGTAATAGAGGACAGAATAGCACTCTACTTGGGTGGTACGACTACTTGAATAGCCAAGAAAAGGCTAGTCTTAGAACTTCAAGTAGTTGGAAGGGAGCACGAGACTATAAACTATCATGCCCAGGAGCTGTGTGATGTTGGAAATACCCACAAAGAGTCACAAGGTCCGCAACCACACATAGGGATTGCGTGGCTGCGTGGATTGGCCAGAAAGTAACCATTGAAGGCACTGTTCATGATGGGATGACCAACTTGAGGCCAAATGGAGCGGGAAGCGGGCATTTAAGACGCGATTTATGTGAAATATTTGGGAAAATTGGCCACCAAGAAAGCATTAATGGACCGAATTGGGTGGAAAGGTCAAATTTGAATTCAAAAGGCACTATAAAATACAAGGGGCTGCCCAGCAAATAATACCTGGTCATTTGAGAATTGAGTGATTGAGTAGAGCACTAAGCATTGAGAGTTGAGCAAAAATTAAGCCCCTAAGTTCTTAAGTGATAGAATATGGCCTAGATATGATGATGGTAACTAAGGATGGTTTGGGAATAGAAGAGGTAACCGCTAGCAAGACTGCACAGAGCCTAATGGTGGAGGATGTTCTAGAAGGTGCTGTGGTTGTGGTAGAGATCCCCAAATCACTATGTACGCCAAGACCCAAGAAGGATAAATAGGCAATGGCTCTAGTACGCTTGTCCCCAAGGAACCTGCTACACAGCAAACTATCAATGGAAGAGAAGGGGAAGCTATCACGATAGAAATAGATGAGAAGGAAGAAGATTTACAGGCGCTTATCATCATAGAGGAAGAAGATGAAGGCATGGAGGAGGATATTCAACCTACATGCTTTGCGATAAAACTACCTGCATATTTCCCCCATGAAAGGGGAAGGCCAAAGTACCCAAGGACCTCGATGAAACCAAGAGTCCACTCCAAACCCTGCTCCTCCCAAACGACATTGTGCTTCAAGGCACGCACCTGGGACACATGCCAACCATGAAGTCTGAGGACTGACACCTCACTAACTATGAGAAGTTCCCTCACCCAGAGACCAGGAATCTCCTGAAGCAGAATAGTGTGGGGGTGGTGATAATGCTGGAGCCGCAAAAATGGCTACACGGAGTGGAAAAGGTCGGGCTACTAAACCTGCTATGGGTGTCACATTTCCACCACGCCCCAATAGCCATTTTCATCATCAAGCAGCTACGTTTCATGGTGCTTGATGGGTATCTATGGCTGGAGGATCCAATCCCCATCACGGAAGACCTAATCCATCGCATTTCTCGGCTACCATACAAAGGAAATGACCCCGCAACCGTATCAGAAGGGAAAGGTAGTGATTTGGCCCTCGCGAAGGCCATGAAGACAAAGTACAAGCTGGACAAGAAGAAGAGGGTCTACGCTACCTCCAACATCAAGGACAAAGCGGTACATGTAGGACCCAAATCCTAGCTAACAAAGTTATGAGAAAGTGTTGCGCAAACGAAGTACCTACACCGATGACCGCACTGGCTGAGCAGTGAACGGAGGGAGTCCAGTTTAACTGGGCTAATTTCCTCTACACAGAATTCTTGAAGAACTGTCACGAAGCCTAGGAGTAGGGTAAAACCTTCCACTATGCATGACTATTGCTGTCCATAATGATTGCAGTGGGGGAACTGCTGGAGGACAGTAAATTCTCCCCAACTGACAGAGATTTACTAGAGGCCACAAAGTACACTTTGCTCTGGGCCACAAAGGATACAAAAAAAATACGTGACAACAAGATTTTCTGGGTGCTCATGGAGATGAACATCTGGATGTGAATCAATAGGAGGTTGCCCCTGTCACCCATGGTGTATAACAACCTGTAGAGTTTTGCAAAATTCAAAGCCAACATGCATAATATATAGATCAGGGCACGCAAAGACACAACGAAGAAGTGGACAAAGCTACCTTTTATAGCCACTGACAATGCCATTTTCACTGTCTTGGAGGCATGGCCCTTGGAATGGCATGCCCTAGATCTTGCAAAACTCAAGAAGGCGGAAACACAGAAGAAGAAGGACGATGCCAAGTTGCACGCCACATAGTTGGCTGAGAAAAGGTGAAAGGAAATAGAAGCAACTGAGGTAAGGGGATGCACACATTAATGTAGAGAATCACCCCAAAATCAGAGGTCTTGGAATAGTGAATGCAACAGATTTAGCAAGAAGCAGCTCAGTGCGCTACAGACCTCAATGCAGTTCAAGAACAACTGGAATCTCCCCAAGGCATGTTTTGGGGCTCAAAGCCAAAATTTTGACTTAATCTTGATACAAAGACTCTGCGAATTGTGGGCACGGAGCACAAAATATATGATAGAGTCATAGGGTTGTCTGCCCTAGTCTTTTAATGTAATGTTAGCCTACCCATGGTCCATGGACCATGGAATTTTATAAATAGAGTGAGGCTCTAAGTATAAAAGATAACCAAGGAAAGAAGTAATAGGCAACGAAGTAGAAGAACAATGTAAGAGTCTAAGAGTGTCTTGGGTTGTAGAGTAGGAGAAGGCTCTGTAGCTGAGGGCCCAGAGGCTGTAGGAATTTACAGTGTAAGTTCCTCAGACAGAACACCAAAAGGACACTACTCACAAACAGATCACAGATCAATACACCAGTATTTTGACGTGGTTAAAACCCTCAGAGAGGGAAACAGTCCACGGCCTGCGCCAACGTGGCTACTACAGGCAATTTATTAATAAAAGAATGAAAATTTACATAAGCTTCTCTCATGCACGGTTAACCTACAAATGACCCTCCATGCGCTTTAAATAGAATTCATGGACCAATCGGGTGTCAAGCCACGGATCAAGTGTCGGTAATACCGAGGAGAGAATGAACCGTCGGATCACTACATATCGTGACCGTCGGATTGTAAGTTACAAAATGTACAATGGTAAAGAAACACACTTTACCTAACTCTATACTAGACCAAGTTGAACTTAACTATTTCCTATGTGTCGGAATATCCTAACAGAGGCCTACTAGTCCGTAGCTGAGTGCATGGACCCCTGCAGCTAAGTGCGCAGGGTGGAGTTGATTATGTAACTGAGGAAGAAAGTAATAAATAGAAGTTTTATCTTAATTCCATGTATCTGTTCTTGGGTTATTACATGTTTGATATAAATTGCAAATATACTGTTTATTTACTTCACGCACCTGTATGAATGAATTATATTGCTAAGTATACTTTACACATGCAAGTAAGCTAAGTTAATCAACTAACAACGGAATACTAGTAAAGGCCTGGATAATAACAATGTTCGACCCTCGAGTAGGGTTTCGCGAAGGTAGCATCTCAGGCTGCGAGGTACGGTTAAGTGCGCGTATCAACATGCACATAGGGTTGAATTGCGGACCACTTGAACTCATTAGATATCTCCAGGGTGTGGAAACCTGGTTCTAGCACCCTCCCATACTACCTCGGATGAGACCTCAGTCCGCACTCCGCAGACTATTTCCGAAAGGGCTAGTAGTATCGGGATTTGTTCTACTAAATCACCTTTGAACCTGGGTCAGGCCCCAACAAGCCAACAATCCGCTGAGTCGAATGAAGTGAGCAGTTAAGGGTTATGATCTTGGTCAATTTTACGATTTCTTCCATTTGAGCCTCTACCTTTTCGTGCGAGATTTTATGCAAATTACCTAAATCAGGCATTTCTTTTAGACTTCCTTCCTTTAGCAGGTTGGTGACAAACAGAGTGTGGTTAATCACCTTGATTATATTCTTCGATACCCCAGCAGACCTTGTCACTGCTAGCTCAGCTTGCTTGATTCTCGCATCCCAATCTATGAAAAGAATGACATTGTATGTCTCCTCGATTTCAGGTAGATTGGCCTTCCTTCCATCTTTTGTTTCTTGCCATTCAATGAACTCTGAGATTCTGGTGTTGAGACCAGTAAACTCGGCTCTCTGGTCGATCGCCTTATCTGTTAAATGGTTTCTAGTGATCATATAAGGAGTAATGTGTGACGTCTATTGGCAGAACTGCTCTTGCTATTTCATTAGGAGGGAATTTAGTTCTAGAGCCTCTTTAACGAACTTCTCGGTAGTAGGAACATCCTTATATTTTTCCATGGCTTGTTGAAATTCTTGGAGTTGCACATTTTTAGCTGATATATTAGCTTCGTGGCTTATTTTTAGGACCTCCATGCTCTGTTTCAATTGGGCAAGCTGCTCAGCTGCTTGCCTGTTCACACTTTCTTTCTCTGTTTTGAGTTGTTGCTCGAGATGTGCAATTCTGTCCTCCTTTTCTCTCAACAAAGTAGAGACTTCAGTGGCTTTGTCCATGGTGGTCGTTGCATATGCTCCCTTAAAATATGACAATCTACTCAAGCTCTCAGTTGGGTTGAAAGGAATGTCCCTCCAAACTATGTCCATCGGCTCATTGCTAGGTGGGAGCTCAGGTGTTTCTACCCTTTTCCTTTTTCTCTGTGTTCTTACTACAACCTTCTGGAGCGGGCCGTAGAACAGATAAAGTGGAGGGATTTCGGTCACTTTCAAGATGATCTCTGATGTGGTTAGAGCAGGGATAAACTTAGTCTGTTGGGATGTTGTCACTTGATCATCCATAGGCTTGGACTGCTCATCCATGGGTTTGGACTACTCGTTCATATCTTGTGTATTCTTAGTATTCACCTGAGACGCTATGCGAGAACTAGGTCCTTCACTGTTAATAGTCACAATTGGTGTAGGCTTATCTTCAATCTTCAAAAAGTGTATTGGGATTACTTCAAGCCTTTCATTTTTGAATTCTCGAAATCTTTCAAAAATTTTAGGACTCATGTTCGATTTAGACCATTCAAACGGTTGTTCAAAGGACTCGGCCGACTGTAATAGGTCTTCAAAATTATTATCCTCATGGTTGTATGGCTTGAGATTTACCGCAGTAGTGATGTTATGTGTTACCTTGTCTGGATCAAATTTCCTTTTAAACAATGTATGAAGCCTGAGGGCTTCCATTTTTACTAACTCCTTAATGGCATGAGAAAAAGAACTGCACTTGAGAGGATAAGAGGGCCATAATAACTTCTTGTTTTCTTTGAGGACTTTAGTTAGGCCTTTTCCCATGGTCTGGTGGGTGATTTCCCTTACTAACAATTTATCAAAAACATCAAAAGGAAGGACATGTGGGTCGACTATGCTACCAAAAACCCTAATGTAGGTGAACCATTCTTCAATAAAATATTTTCCGATAGCTAGAATCTCTGTTGCAACTTCTTGGGAAAACTAGGGGCTTTCTTATTGAAAATTATTTGATGCAGGGGAAAAATAATAGAATGGCATATCTTATATAAATGGGGTATATAATGGGATTCACATATTTTCTTATAACTAAGATGGATAGGGTAGGGGTCCTGTAAGGTCCATTTCCAACCCATGGTTGGAAATGCAGTGCATAAACAAATGGTGTCCATAATGTAGGCACTAAAATAGAATGGGGGAAGGTTCTTTGGAGAGGAGGCTCTCTTCTGTCGATATTCGGTAATGATGGTGGCTAGGTTATCAGATAGGATGGTTGAACAATTCATGATGTGGGAATTAACACAGGTATCAATCAAAGGAATCCATTCTATGGAAAACTTGGAATTATTGGGAAACCCATATAGTCTACATAACATAGCAACTGCATAGTTGTAGGGGTTTTCCAAAGAGGTTATAGCATACACACCCGATTTGTGAAATTTGAATTTGTTCTCCAATACTCTCCAGCGCTGAATCATCTTAAAGGGGTCTAGGTTCTTCTTTGCAAAGCTGGCCGTGTATGTCTTATCATATATATCCCAAGGATCAGGTATATGATACATTTTCTTCATGTCCTCTGCTTTGAATGATCCCATGAGTTTGTTTGTTGAATTCCTGAATTGCCTATCTTCAATGGTGAGGTTTTAGACCACCCACCTAATCATATCCATGTATGGTAGGATTTTAGCCCTCACTCCTATCCTATGTAAGAAAGAATAGGCAACATCCTTGAATTGAAGCCCTGAAGGTCTTGTTGAGTCTGTTGTTGCTCTTGTAATAGTAATCTTGGGACTCTCATCCTCAAGCCTATTGTAAATGACCTCCCAAGCTGTTGCCCCTCCATCAACATTGTAGATTGTATCAAAGAATATGGGAGCCATATCTGTAAACTCAGATTCAGCAATGCTCTACATTTTCTGTTTCTGCATCACCTTCCTCAATGACATGTCTTTTGTAGCTTGCCTGAAATGGACAAGATATATCAACACAGACAATATTGGGCAATTAAGATTGAAATCTTTTCTGAAATGACTTTGGATTGTGAGAATGGTTTAATGAGATACTCAATGTTAACTACGCATAACTTCGGAAATTATTATCTCTCCTTAGGCCACTAAATATTTATTAACTTGTCAATTCATTTGTTTTTGTATTTAAAATGAAATTATTTCACACACTTACCACTCTTATTTGCACATCACAATCTTTTAAATGGATACAATATATCATTTTTCTTTCTATAAGGAAAAATGCGATTGTGACTGTCGCAATATTGCATTTCAAAAATTGTTTATGAGCGTTGTAGTTACATAGCTTAATTACTTGTGAAGTTTGCGAAGTGCGATTTGCGAAATGACAAGGTGCTTATAATCAGGATATCATAGCAGGAGGTTTGAACACGCATCGCAAACTTTTAAAGGTTTTTTATGATAGTCACATGGAAAAGTACGATTTGCAATTTGCGATGAGGATCTGATCCTTGGTTTGTTTTGCAAGATTTTTCAAGGCAATTTCTTAGAGTTAGGTTTTATTATCCTAAGACTAAAAATTTAAAAAGGGTATGCATTTATATCTCTAACCTAGCTATTGTTATTCATAATTGGGGGGGTTGTTACATAGTACAATAATTGGCGATTCACTTGGGAGAACTATCTATCTATGAGTAGTTTTCTAAAATTTCTAAAACTTTCAAAGTAATTAGAGTTATATGAATTATAATAACATGAGTTATAAAGTAAACAACATTTCTCTAGAATCATCATCACTTACACAATCTATTTATTCGACTACTTTACTCTTGTAATGATATAAATACGATTGTTTGCATCAGTCAATAATAAGAGTTAAAGTGATATAGCAAGTGTTTTCTACAGATTAGATTTTACGTTTACTCATTTATCAGAGATAGAGCCTCTGCTGCTAGCAGGCATTCATAGCCTTGACAGGGTTATCTTTTAACCAACAATGATTCATTATCCCATCTGAGGCAATTTTAAAATTTTGAAATGATATTCACTTTCTTTGAATCTCACTTGGATCTTGTCCCTTTTTCCGTTTTAATATAATCTTTTCTTTTAGGTTTCTTAAAAGACACTATCTAGGCTTGGTAACCTAATAATGACAATGCCATTCACTAGTTGTAACTAAACTGAACAAGTTGGCTCTTGATGAGACCCCTTGTCTTCTAATCGATGAGATCATTGGCTATTACCCTGTTTTGATATGAAGTATTGGTAATATCAGTTTAATTATTTCCCTATGACCATGGTAAACAAGCTCGTAATGAGACTTTTTATCTTCTAAGTTTTGTATATTTTATAATTACACTCCCAAAAAGGAAAATTTTATCAGATGGGGTGAATTATTGGCTCTTTAGAGATTTTTGCATGATAATGATAGATTTTTGAGATACTGATCTACAGAATGTCCTTACTAGGATAAAGATTCTTTTCTTCATCAATAACAAAACATTCATACTCTAAAAAGATAAGAGTTTGTTCATAGAATAAATGTTTTTTAACAATATCAAGTTTTTTCAAAGAAATCGTGTTTGCTTTGGTACTCGAATGTCCTAATTATTTCTTTTAACTTTTACTTACTTATAGAAGCGAAAAATCAGAAATATTATCAAAGATTTTATTTTGAAAAACCAAAAGTAAATACTACTTAAACTTTATTTTCCTAAGAATTTTAAAGGCGATATGATACAAAATTGGAGGAGGCTATCTTCTAAGAAAAGTATTTTTTCAAGATTTTCCCATTAATAGGCAAAGATCCTTCGTACTTGATAAGTCTTGTAAAATAAATGTTGATTGTCCATTTTTATCAATAATTTGAAAAGGGCCAAGACATAGTCTTTGAAATTTGGTATGTTTACCTTTGTCCTCGTGTTCTTTGTCCCATTTTTAAACCAAATCCCCTACTTCAAAAGTTTTTTGACTAGCAGAGGTTGTATCAAAAGAGGCTTTCACTAATTATTGATGATGGAAGTGGGTTGCTTTGGCCTTTTCTCATTCTTCTTCAAGCTTAAGAATCTGAAATTGTCTAGCTTGGAGAGAAGAAGAAGGGTTTTCATCAATGAATTGCACTAGGGCAAGAGATGGGATTGCTATTTTTGTGGGAAGTAAAACTTCTTTTCCATAAACCAAAGAAAAAGGAGAAGAACTGATAGATGCATTTTGTGTAATTTTGTCCTCCCATAGAGAAAATGACAATGTGATACAAAATTGGAAGAGGCTCATGAATCAACAAGACAGTTATGAACATTCCTATTGAAAATTTCGAATGTGAGAAGAAATGGAGGAATATGAGAAATATATCTATCACCGATTAGGACTAAATGTAAAGGATCTACTTTGTTGGAAGATGATGGAGGTTTTCCCATATCGTAGGGAGCTTGAGTAACTACATCAGATTGCAGAGGGGATATAGGAACTGCTTTTAATTCTCTTAATAAAAAAATTTGTTGTTGCTTGAGCTTAGTGAGTTCATGGAATGAAATGTTTTCTCTAGTCTTTTTCATATCTTCAACTATGTTGTATTCCACTATATCGGATATTACCGATGTTTTGGAAGCATTTGGAGAATCTAGTGGAATACAGTCCATTTGACTAGTCTTAGACTTTTTAGTTATTGTTCTCTCCTTTATAGGAGTAGCAATTTTTTGTTTCTAATTTGTGATAGACATGTCAGGAGAGTTTTTTCTTCTTGTAGCCACTGGGATAGCTTATGCCTCTTCTTCATTTGGGAGGATGGAATCCCACATCCCATTTAATTCAAATTATTCTTTCGTTTTGGCTTCCTCTTCGACTGGTGAGTTTTATTTTGTTTCTTGATCAGACTCAGTATTTGAAATTGTGTTCAAGGGTTATGATGCAGAAGAAGGATTCCTTTTGAACGAGTGAAAAGGTTTCTTAGGAGTAGAGGATTCTGCAACCTACTTCTTGATTTCAACCATTTCATTAGACATTATATTTAATACTTTTTGCAAGCCTTCAAGATCAAAAGGGTCCTTTGAAGCTTCCTTTTTAGAATCATCCTTAAATATTACTTTCTTTGACTTCCTCATATCTGTTTGTGATCTATTTTCCAATGCTATATTCCTTCTTTCTACAGACAAGGCTTCTTTCATGTTTTCTACGAGGGTAGCCTTATTGGATCTATCTACGAAAATTGCAATATTAGAGGGAAGAGATGATATGTACCATTCTATTTGTACATCTACAACAGATTTTGAGGCAGCTAGGATTTTATTTAGCAACTTGTTAAATCTGGAGTTGAAGTTTTTGATCCTTTCAACCGAGTTAGCTTTTAAATTAGAAAGATCATTGATCAAGGATTCTATGGTGCTATCATCAGGAAATTTTGCAAGAAATACTTCTTGAAAAGTATCCCAGTTCCTAATTCAAATTGTTGGAAGGGAAAAATTCCAAGATCCAGCAGATCCTTGGAAGGTATAAGGGAATAGTCCGATTACAACATCTTCACGTGCAACTCTGTTAAGATTCATGGCCAACATAAAGTTATTTAGATGTTCTTCAGCTGCAATACCATCATCGAGATTGTACTTGGGTAGCCATTTTTCTAGGCTTTCTAGGAGTGCATGATCCAGGAGGATCTCATTAGATCAGTTACATAGGTTCAATGTCATCGTCAACATTCATTCTGGTGTCTTCAGTGTCAACAATGTTATTTATTGCTCAGGTTTTTTAGGTAATGTCTATGGTTTTCATGGTGTTTGAAGAATATGGTTTTGTACTTGGCTGTCGACATGTGGTTGTCATCATTTCTACTAGGATACGGTTCTCAACATGTGGTTGTCATTCACTTTGCAGGATTTGGTTGTCAACATGTTTGTCATCATGTAACATTTGTTTCTAATATCGCTTTGTGACATTTAGTTGTAAATGGGTTATTTTTAAAATAAACCTAATCCAAACCTAATACAAACCTAATCCTAAACCCTAACAATGCATTAATATGTCAAAACATAAGTCTAAAACACATTACCCTAAGTCGTAGAACCTAACCTATCAAAATCCATGTATTAATACATTAAAACTATACTAAGACCTAAACCCTAACATTATTCCAAAGCCATGTATAAAAAAGGCATGAAACCTACGTTATCAACTCTCGACCATATATATAACACATTACAAAACATTATAATATACCACCCACAATCTTAACCGCAACAAAAGCATGTGGGAGAAGACCATGGGGGTAGTAGTCATGTGAGTAGCAAATGTTGATCGGGTGGGGATCACCATAGACCACAAAAACTATCGTGGCGGGCTTTGACATGTGAACAAGGGCAGTAACCACACATTTTATTGTAACCGCAACAACTACTCCATTGTTCACATGCTAACCATTATTCACGTGCTAATAGTTAACTACTCCACGCGTTATCTTGATCACCAGTAGTTCGGTGATAACCCAAAGTTCGATTTGGATTTTTTGTTATAGTTTGTTTTAAAATTAATTAAATGAACATGTAACTTATCCTAAGGTGGAAAAACATGACTTGACTGAGACTCATAAACCCAAATTTCAGCTAATCCATGCCAAGTTTAGTCCAGAGAAGTTCGAATGTACTTGTAGGGTTGTAAAAGGTTGTTTTTCTCATTGAAGAATAGAGAGTGGTTTTGAGTTTCATGTGCAGGTTCTGGAGGGATATAGACTATTTTGTTTTCAGTGAAACATGAACATCCATAATCAAAATTGGGAACCATGACAAGCGTTCGAAAGCTGGTTCAGAGAGCTATCTTATGATAAAAATCAGAAGTGCCCGCATGCACATTCAGTTTGGTAAAATTTTTGTGTAATCGACCTCTTCAGTTTCAATCCCAATAAAGCCCATCTTGAAAGTAGACCCGGAGACATGGTCCATTAGGGATGAACTCTGTAATCAATCTTGTTGTCTGGTATCATTGTGTATTTGCTATTTTCACTACTATTTTTCATTTTTTTTTTTTTTTTCTCATCTGTCGTAAAGTCTTTTCCTCAAGCAGTTCTCACGGTTTTAGCACTTTAAGTTAGCATTCATTTCACTATCAATTCTACTTCAATTTTAACATACGGTAAATTAATAAAAATATAAATAAATAAGAGGTATGGTAAATAAATAAAGCATTTTTTATATTTACTCCATAAGTCACCTTATATACATGCAAGGGAGTAAACAAATAAAAATAAAAATAAAGTGGAGGTATGGTAAGTAAATAAAACCTCTTTTTATACTCACTCAAAAGGTATGGTAAATAAATAAAAATATAAATAAACTAGGGGTATGGTAAATAAATAAAACATCTTTTTATATTTAGTCCATAACCCTCTTTCTATTTATGAAGGCTCATAAAAGAGGTTTTATTTAAGTGAATCCTATGGGCCAAATACCATATTTGTAAAAGAGGTATGGTAAATTAATAAAAATATAAATAAAAAAGAGGTATGGCAAATAAATAAAATATTTTTTTATATTTACTCCATAAGTTACTTTATATTTAAGAACACTAAAAAAATGTGTTATATTTAGGTGAAACCAATGGGCAAAATACTATGGGCCAAATACCATGGGCTAGATTGTTATTAATACCATGCAAAAAACATTATTAACCTTAATATTAGTATTGATAAAAATGAAAATGGCACATGGTATTGACCCATGGTATTCACATGGAATGTAGCCTATTTAAAGGGAGGAATCAAACTAGCATAAATCCATCTTTACTCTAGATCTATTAAGCCTCTTGAGAGGGATCAAATATCGTGATATGAAAACTAGCATAGAGTGAAAAGATATTTGATCTCTCTCAGGGCTTGGTGGATCAAGAGTAAAAATGGATGTTTTAATTTAATGTATGTTAAACATTTTAACTTGGTTAAAATAAAAAATAAAATAAAAATCAATTATTAATTTTATTAATTTTTGTAAATCACTAATAGTAATTTTTAAGCTTCGGGTTTATGATAACCCATGGTATTGACCAATGGTAATACCATGGTATTCATGTGAGCATAGACTATTTAAAGGGGAAATTCTATCATCTTAGATCCATCTTAATTCTGGGTCTACCAAGTTCTCAAAGGGTTAAATAGATTTCATCCCTCTAAGAGTGGTAGATGTGGAGTTAAGATGGATATAGGTTGGTTTTTATGATAATGAAGATATTAAATAGACTTAGGAAAATATATTGTAAAAACATCTTAAGGTGAATGGTTAAAGCTACATTTAGTCACTTCACATAATTTAGTAAAAAATACCAATATCTCCATTAATATTGGTTTTTATAATTTAACAAAAAAAATTCAAAACAGTGAAAGCTTATCACTCTTTCCGCATCACCCTCACAGAAGATTTCCCACCATTTTTCAAACATTCTCAATATGATATCTTCATGAAAAAGTTTAGGTACTGATGTTGGATTAGTTGTTTGAAAAATAAGTTGGTTTGTGTAACCTTTCGTCTTCTATGCTATTCTTAGTTTTCCCTAATGATTTGTAGGTGTTAGAGCCACTGCACCATATTTTCCTAAAATGTGGAGATTGTTCACCAAAAAGGAAATTAATCTACATGTTACAACGCTGTTAAAAAATGTGAGACGTATGAGGGTAGTGAATTATACTAATAAGCAATTTAGATTGCGAGAGACGTAATTAAATTTTATTATTTAATTGAAGATTTCCAATTAAAATAATAATAAATCTACATTTATATATTCATATATTGATTGGAAGGCTTCTCAAAATGGTCACTTCTTTCAATTAGATTCCCTTCAAGCCTTTGGGATACCTAATACTTTCTTATATAATATAGTTGGGGCTTGTTACTTGTTGGTGTGTTGGGGTAAACAAACTTGATGTGTTCTTTTTATCTCGTTGTTGGAGTCTATGGAATAAGAAAGAAATTTGATAAATTGAAAAAAGTGGTAGCTTGACAAAAGTTATATAGAAAATATTAATATCTCCTACCTTTATATAACTCGTGGTCAGTATCAACACCTACATGAGCTTTGTTGTGGAATATTAACAAAACTAATAGAAGGATAAGAAAGAGTGTATTGTAAGAACCTTGACAAACACAGCCATGGAAACTTGGAACATTGTTTGTAGGAAGAGAAAATTATGTATCTTTTTTCCAAACATGTATGTTAGTATATTACAGTTTAATGAGTATGTTTTCTTATTATCATATATGGTTTCATACTTTAACAAAACATTTGTCAAGACTTCACAATATTTTATTATTCAGTAAAAGGTTTGCTAAGATCTTACAAGATTTTATAATTTAGTGAAAGATTCTCCATCACTATACAAGATAATATAATCTGGTGAGAGATTCACCAAAAAAATTATATATACAAATTATATTATTGATAAAATCACCTCCCATTTTTCCTGTGTATCATGGGGATTAGCCCATTTATTATACATATAAATTTAGGGTGTTTCTTAAAATTTTCCTTTCCCCTGTCCTATGGTCACGTCCGGTCCTCTATTGTTGTGTCGTGGTGGCCCCAGCTGCTGCTATTTTTTCAGCGGCCTTGGTCTATTATGCGGTGGCCTTTACTACCTTGCAGGAAGCCCTTACCTCCTCAGCTAACTAGCATGATTTGTCACCCAGAGCAACATGTATTTCACTACCTCTGAAAAGTCCTGGTAAAGAGGAGGAAACAGACTATCCTCTGGAAATTCCCTTGCAACCAACAAGATGGATAAGAACAACCACGCATAGTGGAAGGTCTTACCCTACTCCTAAGTTTCCTTGCAATTCATCAGAAACTACTCGCAGAGGAACTGCACCCAATTTAATTGTACTTCCTCAATGCATTGTTCGGCCAGCACGATGACTGTTTCTAGTACCTCATTTCTGCGGAATTTTCTCATCACTTTTCCTACTAGTAGCTAAGTGGCTACATGCACCCCTTTCTCTTGAATGCTAGTAATCACATAGCCCCTTTGCTTCTTCTCCAACTTGCATTTCTTCTTCATGGCTTCTTCAAGCGACAAGTCTCTGCTTTGGCCAGCTATTTCTGCAAGGTCCCTTCCCATACATGGAAGGTTTGAAATCCTATGAATCAGCTCCATCGTAATGGGAATCGGCTCCTCCAGCCACAATTACCCCTCATGCACTAGGAAAAGTAGTTGTCTAATGACGGATATTGTGATGGTGCTCAGTGAAAATGCATAATCCATAGTAGGTGGAGTAGCCCAGCCTCCTCCACCTCGTGCAACCATTTTCGTGGCTACAACGCTATAACTACCCCCTCCTTGCTTTGTTTCATAAGTTGGCTAGTCTTCAAATGTGGGAACTTCTTACTGTCTACAAGGTTCCAATCTTCAAATTTCATCATGGGTACGTAGCCCAAGACTGAAACCTCAAATAAAATTCCATCTAGGAGGAGTGGGGTTTCGTGTGCGTTCTTAACAGCATCCATGTCCTTGCACACTTTTGCTTTTCCTTTCTGTGGGGGGGCATATTTGGGCAGTTTTGCTGCAGCGCACACTAGTTGAATGTATTCCTCCACTTCTTTTGGTTTAATCTCTTCTACAAAGGCCTGAAGATCCTCCTCCTCATCATATGTCTCAATATTAATTGTCTTGCCCTTATCTTCCATAGTCAGTTTACTGAATTGCAGATTTCACAGAGACATATGAACCGGTCCTGCTGCCTGTGGATCCTTTTTGGGCCTTGGTGTCTAGGGCAATTTAGGGATTTCCGATGCATCCCGTATTGGCGGTGTATAGCTCTGTGTGGCTCCCTTGGTTGTTGACATCATTCTGATCAGGGAATCCTGTGTCTCCTTCAGCAATGTTTCAAACCATGGACTTGCTGTCACAGCCTCCAGGTTTATTAGATTCATACCCAGTTGATAGCGCACCAACTGAATTCTCAAAATGCCAAGGGTTGTTTGGTGGAGAGCCACCTGTGATTTATAGGCCTTTCTGAATTCAAATTTGACAGTTCCCCCCTATTTGACTCATTAATGTGAGATTAGTGGAAGTTAGCCTCAAATATAGTGTTGACTTCGTGTCTTAATTGCTCGTCACCCACTCCTCTTTGCCTTAAATTGGACATCTTGTCATGAACAGTGACTTCAACAGTTACTTCCCAACTTACCCGCACAGTAGCGCAGCCCCCTGTGCATGTACACGACCCAAGCATCATACTGATCATGCACACAACTTCTTTGTCACACAGCTCCCATACAAACTCTTTTATAGTCCCGCACTTTCTTTCAACTGCTTGGAGCACTAAGACTATGCTTCCTACAGATACTTAGGTGGTCGCACCACCAGTGCGAGGTTTCATGTCACCTTCCAACCTGATCCACGGGCCTTCATTAGTCACCCTCACGCTAGTCCGCACCTCGTGTTCTTCCTTATGTGGTGTGCTTCCCTAGTTACTTTGTCTAATAAGGTGCGGTCGCAGCCATGGTAGTATAGCCAGAAATTCTCGGCGATAGTCTTCTAGTGCGGTGGTAGGGCTACCCATACCAGTTGATGTGTAATTCTTGTATGATTTCAGTTTCCAGTTTTTTGATATCCGCATCCATTACCATGCTCTTCTGCTTCATTCGTACCCAATATTCTTTGAGTTCACAAAGCTCAATGTTCCCTCGCCAAATGGCTTCTTGGATCTACATATGTTTGTCCTCACGTGGCTACATAATTTCTTCGCTCTGGTCCTCACACGTTGTTCCAATTATGGAAGTTATTGCATGAGGATTCTTTTCCCATGCTACAACCTTGACTCTACTCGTCGTCTTCAGAATCATTCCCACACTCAAGTTCTTGTGCATGGCCCAATAGGCCCATCGGACTGCTGGTATGCATAGGTCCCAATTAGTTCGTTCCGCCTCGTAAGCTTTATTCATGATTCTGCATAACCTTTTGAATGCTCTGACGTGGTATATTTGTGTTGCACATCACTTTTCATGCTGCCATGTCTGCTTCTATTTTTCGATCGTTAGTCTGGGATGTGCTTGCATAGCACACATCTTCACCCATGGACACAAGTGGGCGCGCAAGCTGCTTCATCCTAGCTACCCAAATCTCATTCGACATTGGAGACTTCTAAACTGTAAGCACATTCGTCTTCTACATTCACACCAGTTTCCCATGGTCTTCTGATGTGTACTCCGTCGTCGTGTGGGTGTTGCACGCAACACCCATTTCAGGGCACTGTATCACTATTGTTTTGGTACTGTACTTCAAAATTTGCCTAAGAGTTCAACCATCACTGTTAGTCCATCATATGTTGGTAATTCCCTTGCTTCCATCATCACACACCGTAGTGATCTAATCATCATGTTGCAATTCATCGTTGTCACTTTGTGCAGTCAGTTGCTGTCATCAACAATCTCTATTACTTCAAAGTTCATCTGTGTGCTCGTGCCTTCGATATAAATTGCTACCCCCTGCAACCTCCCCATGGGAAAAAATTTCTGTTGTTCGCCATTCATAATTGAATAGGAGACCACTGTAACGTGGGCCTACTCATGCATTCCCATGTCTGCTTTGGTAACACATTCATGTATGAACCCAGGTCTAGGATTACCTGATCCATTTCATATTTGCCATTCTGTGCCATCAATCTCATTTCTTGCCCCGTGCGCAATGTATGTTTTCCCAATTTCTGGACTACGTGTAGTGCCCCTGATCCCCCACACTCGGTGATAAAATCTTGTAGTCCCTTAATTGCCTTATTGTTGCACAATAGTTTCATGCACGTCTCCAAAAAGGTAGTAGGCATAGAAGGATCCATCCCTGGCTCTAGCTGATCAATACTACCTGAAGTGGAGGCCTACGTGAAGTTCTTCTTAGCTTCCATAAGCATCTCTTTTTTGCGTTCTAATTCAAACTGAGGTTCCTTTGTAGGAGCCTTGCAAACCCATGTATATTCCTCAGGCTACTTCCCCTTATCCTCCCCTATGGTCACATCACTTCTGAGCACCATATTTACATTTGGGTCTTCTTCACATGGTTTAGATCTCATCATTTGGATATTTTGAGTCAGAGTATACTGGAGTACCCCTTTCTCATGCATTTGTGCGATGAACGTAGGACAATATACCATTTCATGATCAAATTGAGCACAATATGAGTAGGATAATCTCATTGGGTTGGTAGAATCGTGAGTGTAGTGCCTTATTCCTCCGCAATTGTAACAAATTAATTGTCCATGGCCCCTTCCTGGCCCCATTCCTCCTCGCCCCTAAAATCCAACATGCGCCATTCCCGCAACTGGGTCGATACCTCACATTTCCATCTACATTCTATAAGCTGCAGTCGGATCTATCATTAACTTGTAGCTACGACAAGTCTACTCGTCATGGCCCACTGACCTACATAAATTACAAAAAAATTGTTGCAAAGTCTATGTATACTTCTGCAACAAATGATTCTTATCTGTTCTATGTTTTCCTCCTATCTGACAAATCGTGCACCATAGCATGGGTGTCACACTTGACCCTGCCTATGCCTGTGGCCTCAACAACATTGGTCCCTCTCCTGCCAAGTAATTTGTGAATATGGGACAATGATCCTTGTCGTGGCCCTGGCCTTTGCATTTTATGCACCACACTTCCTCGCGCGCCTCTAGCCGTGGTGCCCTATCCTATTCCAAGCTCTCCATTTCTAGGCATAGATTTTGTAGTTGCACATGGATTTGTTGAACACCCAACCCCACATCTTGTATCGTTGTTTCATGCAACCTCATCGCCATTTCCAATGCTTCGACCTGGGTTGAGAGCTTCTGTTTTGACAGCGTCGTCCTCAGGTGTGGTGTCAAATATGCCACAAACCATGCACGGTGCTACACATCCATTAGCGTCCTATTAACCCCATGAATCATACTCTTCAGTCGCTGAGTTTTATGATTGCACGCACTTGTTATGATTGCTGAATGATTAATGAGAATATTGGGCCCACATAATTAAGTCAAGATCTATAATAATAGCACAATAAGGATAAAGGATCTAGATACCACCTCTTCATGCTCTTTATAGATCTACGTGGAAACTATCATCCCAACAACGGAACCATTTGTTGGCTTGTTGGAGCATAACCCAGGTTCAGAAGTGATTTAGCCAAACAAATCCTAAAACTACCGGCCCTTTCAGCAATGGTCCACGATGTGTAGACTAAGGTCTCACCCGAGGTAGTATGGGAGGGTTCTTAAACTAGCTTTCTACACCCTAAGGATGTCTTGATGGAGTATAGGAAGTTCGCGAACCGAACCCCCACGCTTGCACTGCTCCACGCAGCTATCTGTCCTTCGCAACTTGTGCAACTACCTCCGCACGGCTCTTAAAGAGCGCGATGAGGTGCTATCCAGATCCTTTATCCTTACTGTGCTATTATTATAGATCTTGACTTAATTGTGTGTACCCAATATTCTCATTAACCATTCAACATTCATAACAAGTGCGCACAATCATAAAACTGTGAAGAGATGCATAAATAAAATAGAAGCATAAACACACAGTATTTCATAATCAACTTGTCTTTTGTTAATCCTCTATTCAGGTACAATCCCAAATCTTCCCTGTGCACTCAGCTACAGGGGTCCACGCACATAGCTATGGACTCTACCAAGCCTCTACGAACACATCTGCAGAGCCTTTTCCTACTACTACAACCCAAGACTCAAAGCTAATTCATCATCCAAAAGAACATGTTATTTTTCACGATCTAAAAAATAACTTTACACTTAGAGCCTTGCTCTATTTATACAATCCCATGGTCTGCAGACCATGGGATTGCTCACACACTTTACATTAAATTATATTATTTTAGGGCGGACAACCCTAGACTCTCGCACTTCGTGCCTAGATTTTGCGGGGTCTTTACATTGCACTTGACCAAAATTTGGTTTTCAAGCACCAAAAACATACTATGGGTGGATCTGCTGCCCAACAGGCCCCCAACACAATCATCATGACTTATCCCAGATCACTATGTTGGTGCGACGATCTTTGCGTGAAGTCCATCCAACTGTCCCTGTGTTGCGTAAAGATGCGTAGTGCACTACTTTGTCGTCCGATGCATCCACTCTGCTAGCTCGATCGAACTCTCATTGCTAGGGTCAAATCCTTGTCTCAGATCACGCATTACTTTTAGTTGTGCGAGTTTTCCTTCGATGTCAGTTGTGATGAGGAAGGCCTCATCAATCCAAGGCTAGACGTGTGCTTTAAGTACTACCTCTTTTTGGAGCAATGTTTCCACTTGCTCCTTCAATGCCTTTTCCTGTTGCAACCTCGTGAGCTGCTAAGCTAGGACCATTATCTGTGCCATCCCATGAACGTTATCATATTGCATTTGAAGCTCCCGCGCCTCTGTTTCCAACCACTATATGGTGGGGTCCTCTTGTAAGGCTATGAGGACCCCGAAGGATTCTTCCAACAATGTGGTGCAGCTCTGCACTTCCTGTTCAATTTCTTGCAACCCTTTTTGGATATCATCAGTGTGTTAATCTTGAACTTCTGGGGGCGTGGAGGGCTATGCCTTTAACTATAATTCAGCAATTTCCAGGTTGAGGTCTAGCTGGATCCTCGTAGCTTCCTCCTTCGCCTCACGGAATCCATTGGCTAATTTTTGGATCCATATTCCTACTAGCAGATCTATCGCAATTTCCAGTTCTAGGACCTAGTGACATGCTTCCTCTATGATCTGCACCAACTGTTGGTTCTAAGCCATCGCTTCATCACATTGTAGGCTAAGTTGTTTGATGTTGATTCATTGTTCATTTAGCATTTGCACTGCACGTCCCTCCCTAGCATGGAGTTTTGTCGTCACTCTGTCCTATAGCTAGTATAAAATATCTCGCAGAAGGGCAGCCAAGTTTAGGCCAAGTCCCTTGATCTGTCCTATAACGACTCTATCCTCCACATTGTTCGCTGTCAGTGCTCCTTCCGACAACACAACGGTTTTGGCCATTTTGGCCTAAAACAACTGCTCTATTGTCGATGCTCCTATGGAATCATAGATGACTACCATTCTTTCTTATGGGAGTGACACCTGAAGTCCTTGCAGTTGTGCCCTGAGTGCCCCCAACACATTCTGCTGCTCCGTCATTGCTTCTTGGAGCACATCCCTGGTGACCTCGCAAACTATGTCACCGATGTTGCATAGATTACCCTCCGTCAATTTAATAGGCTCCCCATCCAATTTGGAAGCCTTGGTATTCTTCCATGGCCCTGTTCGCTCCCTCCTGCACGGCCATTTCAATTGTGTAGATTTTGACCGACTAAATCACTTCTGAATGTGGGTCAAGCCCCAACAAGCCAACAAATCCTGAAACTATTAGCCCTTTCAGCAATAGTCTGTGGTGCATGACTGAGGTCTCACTCGAGGTAGTATGGGAGGGTTTTGGAATAGGTTTCCATGCCCTAGGGATATCTTGATGAAGTTTAGGAAGTTCACGAACCGAACCCATGCACTTGCGCTGCTTTGTTCAGCTATCTGTCCTTTGCAACTTGTGCAACTGCTTCTATGCAGCTCTATAAAGAGTGCGAAGAGGTGCTATCTAGATTCTTCATCCTTACTGTGCTATTATTATAGATCTTGACTTAATTGTGTGTACCCACTTTTCTCATTAACCATTCAACATTCATAACATGTGCGTGCAATCATAAAACTATAACGAGATGCATAAATACAAGAGAAGCATAAACACATAGTATTTCAGAATCAACCTATATTTTATTAATCCTCTATTCAAGTACAATCCTATCTCCGCCCTACGCACTCAGCTGCAGGGGTCTGTGCACATAGCTACAGACTCTACTAGGCATCTGCGCACACAGCTGCAGAACATTTTCCTACTACTACAACCCAAGACTCAGACTTACAGACTCAGAGCTAATTCATCATCCAAAAGAACATGTTCTTTTTCTTGATCTAAAAACTGACTTTACACTTAGAGCCTTTCTCTATTTATACAATACCATGGTCTGCGGACCATGGGTAGGCCAATGCACTTTACATTAAATTATATTATTTTAGGGCAGACAACCCTAGACTCGTGTGGTCTGCGCCCACATTTCGCAAGGTCTTTACATTGCACTAGAGCAAAATTTGGGCTTCAAGCCCCAAAAACATACTATGGGGGGATCCACTGCCCAACACTGCTTCACCACCTTCCTCTTCATCCTCCACTATATCATCTCCTACCTCTTCTATTGAATCATCTTCTTCATCTTTAGATATGGCCTTTCAACCTATAATTCAAGCTAGATATGTTTCCTACATCTTCCCAACTAGCTAAACAATTTTCCTGATGGATATTTGTTTTCAGGAAAATTAGTATTTCTAAGAAATGCTAACCCTCTAGGTTTGGTAGCTAATCTAGAAACAACAATTAAAACAATTCACTATTTTTCCTTTGAATGACAAATAAGAGAAATTTTATGAAGAGCCAACCTGTAACTTTTGCTTGATTCCTTGCTTTATCTCTCTCTCCTTTGGTCGATCTCGTTACTGCTCCATGTACTTAACACGCTTGGAGAGTACCTGCGCAATTACAAAAACATAGACCCATCAAACCATAATGATCCATAATTCATAAACATCACAGAATCGAAAGTATGATAAACATATAATTGCATTGAAAGATTACACAATCATAGGGGAAAAATCTCGAAAAGCTTTATTAATAGAGAGGAGGATTACAACCCATAAGTTCGATCCAGCACCATCCTCCCAGCTTCAAACCTTCTTCACCTCATGAACAACAAGAAATTTCGACATTACAACAATACTTTGCCTCAATACTAAAACCATCAGCACTTCTTTATCACTCAACAATATCTAGCCTTCAGATCTCTTGGATAAGGGATCCATTTATAGATGAGTGGAGGAGGTTGAGTCATCATGATGATGATGAATGACTTTCTATTTTTAGGAATTGGTTCCATGAAAGAGGAGAATAGTTGGATGTTTCCTAATTCCTTTAGTCATCCTTGGGTGAACTCAGAGGGGCAGGTGGCACTGGAGAAGCTTCTAGAGGTTTCCATGAGTAACTGATTCTTCAAACTCTCCTGTAATTTCTTCTAAGCTTGACCATCACACCCTCAAGAGGGAAAAACTACAATGCATAGCATTTGGACAGTGTAGCACTTGCTATGCATAGCACCCTAACACAAGGCTTTCTGCAATGATCCATTTTAGGCACTTTTTGGATGAATTTTGTGATGAAACTTTTAGGGAATGAGGCATTCATAGGACTCAGTTTCTTTAGGGAATAAAACAACTATATTAGGGGTTGATGAACCCTAATATCATCAACATGTGAGTTGGGGTTGATGTGCCCAAATATGTCTATAACAGTTGCCCCCTAAAGCATGAGGTCGTAAATATCTATGCTAGGTGAAATGCTTTATAATGAGGATCGGAAGTTTCAAACTCGAAGGTGACCTACATCAATTACAATAAAATGCATCATGATAATACGATTTTCTGATGAACTAGCAGAGGGAGGCATTCCCATGCTCAGCTTATAATCTTTCATTACATGTACATGGATCAGATAGTCATCTACAGATATAGAGTTGTGATTCTACAGATAGAGATTTGTGATCCATGATTAGGATAACCATCTGTGTAAAACCTTTGTACATTTGATTTGGTACTCCTAAATATATCGCAGCCCAGATGGATGAAACTAGATCTGGGGTCTTCAAACTTTTAAATCTTCACTCAATGTACAAGTCTAACCATGATAAAAGATGTTCTAAGGTTCAACATGGAGAGACATGGAGTGAATACCAACCAATGATGTGAGTTGTTGATGAGCCCCAGAAATGGGTAATTATATGGGCTCATTTTGCCTCTTAATTCAACTTAATCCACCATTCTCATTAGTTTATTTCATGCTTTTTATTATATTTATGCTAATAGAGTGAATTGAGTTAGTCATTATGCCAAAAAGTCTAATGTGTGCTTTATGCAGATTTTTGGTCAATTTTGAGACACAATAAAAGGTTTAATGAGAATTTGGTAGGCAAATTCGAGGAAGAACAAGGGAGAGGATTTGTAGGAGGGTGTCCCCTTCATTTATGAACCCTTACCTCGAATTCTCCATCAGAAACTTGGAGCATAAGCAGCCACATGAGTGCATCCAAGGGGTAGCCGAGCAAGTAAAAAACGACTATTGTTTATCTGCAGTTTTGGGAAGTTGAACCCCTTGAATTTAGGAGAGTTGTTGGAGGCTCGAGTTGTATAAATAGTAGGGCTTAGGTGCTTAGTTTTTTTAGTTGGATGTTAGCCAGTCATTAGTAGAATTTTCGCACTTTGTGCAACACTTGTTCAACTTATTTTCAAGTTCCTTTTTGGGAACCTCATGTAATGTGACTACTATTTTTGGTAATGAAGATGAAACAGTTGTTGAGACAACACTGATCTCTTTTAGAGGCTTGATGCTCTTAGGGTAGGGCCCAACCCAAGCTTCCCAACACCTCTTACTATGTACTTATATGTTTTTGCTTTAGTTCATGAGTTAATTTATGTTACATAGATTCATTTTACTTGGTTAGAATAGGTTGCTTTTGATGGTTTGCATAGTTGTTTTGTGTTTTATTTGCTCAAGTAGGTTATTGTAGTGACAGGATAAGATTCAAAAATTCCAACAGCATGCCTTGATCTCCTTTCTCCCTTCCTGGGACTATGATTTGAGGTCAAGGCACTATTGCTGCCACCAAAAACACAGTTTTTGCTCTTCCATGCAACTGCTAGTGTATTAAATTCATTTGGAAAGATTGATATTATTTTAGATTCAGTTGCTTAGATCATTTCCTGTTCTTTTACCATAGATCTCTCTGCATGCTTTTCTATTCGCAGGTTACTGTTCAACATTTTCTGTTTCTAGGTCAGGAATTAGGTTAACGAGTGATATTTATGTTTTCATAGTACAATTAGTTTTTTCCCGCTTAGTTTTGATAATTAAATGTGCATATCTCTTCTAGGACACCTCAGCACACTATACATCCATAAAATAGCCAACACTAGCCCACTTCTCATATATTTCCCAAGTCATTCGCAACATTTCACCAAACTGCCCTAATTTCTGTGTTTTTCTACATAAGCTTCTTTCTTTCCATTTGAACAAATCCAATCATCATGTTATTTCTTGATCTTCCTTGACAAGCTCCAGACACCTCAACACCTTCATCTAGTCTTCAATTACCCCTTTTTCATCATTTTTCCACCTTCAAATCTCCAAAAATAGCTCTCAGCCTCCTCTTGTAGATCCCCTGCAACCTCCTGTAGAATTTCCTGAGTGATTTTTCGAAGTCCGGTCACTATGAAAGTCTTTAGAAGGGTACTAGGGGCTTCTTAGGACCTCTCCACACCTTCCTCCACCTTTGAAAAAGCCAAATCCATCTCCCTTCACCACCAAACCTCTTCACAATCACAACTAGATAAATCACAAGCATAATAATTTCACATAAAACACTCAAAAGCACAAAAATATGTTTTCTTCTCATTTCTTTTCAAAAGTAGCTTGAATAAATGAAATTTACCTTTTCAGTAGTCAACGACACTCCTTTCATCAGTTTCCATCTCTTTTCCTACAAAATTAGGGTTAGTGGGTAAATTAGGGTTTGCTAGGGTTTGCATTACATTTCAGTTTTTCTTCTCTTTCTGCAAGTAGAATAGTCCTTGTAGAGTTAGCTTTCTTTCAGCACAATTAAAAGCTTCTTCTAAGAATCCATAGAAGTTGGCTTAAGCTCCTAGTGACCTTGCGTCAGCTAACCAAGTGATAGCCTATAGTAAGAGCTAGTACTTGTGCATACAACACTGCCAGTTCCAAGTTTGTTACGAACTACCAGGTTGATAAAAGTAAAGTAGAGAGCCCTAGGAGTTGCAACATTATTGCTGCAATACTAATGCTCACCATCTTTTTGGCGTCATTGCTAGGGAAGCGTCAGAGTATTTTTTGATTACTACTTTCTTCTATTTTCTACTGTAACATTCTGCTAAGTAGTTTATTTCATTTTCATTCTGCAATTTCCATTCCAGCAAAATAGATTAGTCATTTCCTGCTTTCATTTCAATTCTGCAATTTCCATTTCAGCAAACATAGATTAGTAATTTCCTACTTTCATTTTAATTTTGCAATTTCCATTTCAGCAAACATAGATTAGACATTTCCTATTTTCATTTCAATTTTGTAATTTCCATTTCAGCAAAAGTAGATTAGTCATTTCTTGCTTTGATTTCAATTTTGCAATTTCCATTTCAGCAAACATAGATCATTCATTTCCTTGCTTTCATTTCAATTCTGCAATTTCATTTCAGCAAGTTCATTTTAGTTAGTTGCAATTTGTTATTCAATCCATTTCAGTTTGGCAGGTACAAGTAGAAAAAAAAAAACAAAAATCACCCAAAAGGATTTCCTTGCATGCCTTGTAGGAGTAGAGATAATCGAGAAAAATGTTTACCCAACACCCCCATTGCTTCACATAGCCAACCTTCTGTCTTCTTTAGTGGTTGCAATCGAGAAACACCCTTAGGTAATAGCCAGACATATTTGAAGAACCTATAGAGGAAGAAGAAGAAGAAAACATTCCTCTGGAGCCAATGGCCGAAAACAGAAATGTTGGGAGCAATACCTTTTCTTCCAACTCATCCATTAAAGGTGAAATTGGAAACATGTGGGAAGACTTCAAGAGTGAGATACTGCAGATTCTTGCCATGCATATCAAAAGAAAACAAAAGAAAGCAGAGAGGGTTTTGGCCATTTTTTCCCTAGATGCACCAAGAGGCATCCTAGGAATAAATTCCCATTGAAATCTATAGAGGTTTGTTCAATCTGTGAATAAAATCATTCTACAAATAAGTGCCCGTCCTTGCCCGGACTTAAATCTATATACCAAGGTGCCGAAGGAGTCATTGAATAGATCTATTACGTAAACTAAAGGGGGCCACATGGACCTATACCATACCAGCAGGGGATGCAAGGGACATCTCATGCATACTACAACCCCAACCAAGTCACATCCATACCTTCTTGGGGCCCCCTTCTCTTCCTTCCTGGTCTGCACCTCCTCCTTGGTCCTTCACATCTCCATATCATGCCCAACCAGCCACCCATTCATTTCAACCCTATGCTCAGCTGCAACCTCACTGGAATGCATCTCATCAGGGCTAGAGGCCCCAATACAACTCTTATCCCACTATTTTGCCTCCACCACCTGCCCAACCATTGCCTCATGATCCACCAAGGCAACCACAAATGCCTACTCAGTTGATCCCGAACCCGAACAACAGACAGGCTCAACAAGTATATAGTGGGGAAACACCTACCCAACTGCAACCACATCCACATCCATCTCAAATATACACTCCCACTCAACTTCCCGTACCACTATTTCCAAACTTGCACATTGAAGTAGCTCAACTAAATTACAATGCTAAGGTACAACACTTCCAAGCAACTCCTCTTAAGCTCAATAATATTCACCATAGCTTCGGAAGAGTATTGCAAAAAAGAGATTATATTGATAGCATTGAAGGACCACATCCAGCAGAAGAAGATTCAAAAGAGAAGCTAAAAGGACCATAGGCTACACTTGATGAAGAGAAGACATCAAAATCAGAGATCGAGAGAGCTCCCTCATGGTTACCATCAAATCCTCCATGTATTCAACAGAAAGTTCAGCAAAAAGAGGAAGATGTGAAGGTCATGATAAAAGAAGACATGAAGAATGATCCAGATCAGAAAAATGACCAAGGACATCACAACTATATTCAAATATGGTTCCAGAAAATCATTAAGTTGCAGAAGTACTCTCTTCCTCAACTATGCTTGATCCCTTCAAAGTCCAATCATTTGGTCTCTAAAATCTGGATACATGTCAAAGCATACATTTCAAGCCTCCACATCATCTTGTCTATCATCTCGATGTGCACATGGCTCCATTGGAAGTATTCTTATACTTAAAAATGGTTTTTTTTTTCAAGTAGGGTAGGGTAGAGAAAAAAAAAATGAAAAATAAGAGAAACAATAAAAAACTAGGGTGAAAACCTCCTCAGAGGCGCCTCAGATTGGCTCATTGATTGAAAACCTCCATGAGGAAGTCAATGAGTTAGACAGAAGAGAAAAGAAAAAGAGACTAAGATCCCTAGATGAAAACCTGCCTTGGAGTCACCCAGGGTAGGAAATTAGGGTGAAAACCTCCTTGAGGCGCCCTAGCTATTTTCCAAAAAAAAAAAAAAAGAATTTCCAGTTGTATTGCAAGTTTGCAAAAAAAAATCAGGAAGTAGCAATAGGTGCCAAGAAAGCTCTGAAACCAATAACAGCACATATCCTACCTTCTCTCACCTTTTTCCATCATTCTTGACATTCTTTCCACCTCACTGTGCTTCTTTTCTGAAAACTATGTTTTCTACAGGAGGCTCTTGTAGAAATTACAGAGAGCCAGAAATGGAGTTCAAAAGAAGTTTGAGGACCAGGGAAGCTTCATAAAGGGTTTATAAACCCTCCTACAGTCTTCAAACCTCTCTTCCATCATTTCCATGCCTGCATCACAACCCAAGCTCATTTTTTCTTACTTTCCAAAAAACTACAGAATGCTCTAATACAAAAATACATAGAGCATAAATTTGTTTTTTCCCTAACTTGAAAACCGTGCATCCATTTAAAAAACTGTTTCATGGGGAGTTGTATAGGGATGATGGAAATATTCCCAAGCAATTTCAACCAATTCCAGTCCACCGTTTCCAAGAAATAAGCCTCCATCACCTTCAGCCATTTTTGAAATTTCTCCATATCCGTGCATCCATTCAAAAACCTGTTTCATGGGGAGATGCATATGGGTGATAGTAACATGTCCAAGTAATTTCAGCCAATTCCAATACACAGTTTCCAAGAAATCAGCCTCCATTAACTTCAGCCATCTTCAATTTTTCTCAAAATCCATGCATCCATTGACCACAATTTCTCTACGAGAGATGCATAATGATGATGAAAACATGCTTAGAAAATTTTAGGTCAATCCAGTCTACCGTTTGGGAGATATGGACAAAACAAGTAATTGTCCCATTAAAATCTAGCATCAGTAGCATAAGCATGCAAATCTGAAGGTTGAAGCAGACTCTTACAGCTTAGATCCAGCCAAAGGATGCCTACACAAGAAAAACAGCCACACATTAGACAACAACAAAGCATAGCAGCTAATACCCTTAAAAATCAAGCTCCAAAAGCATAATTGGTGTAGCCACAAATGTGTAGAACGTGCAAGGAGTAGGATCGTGATAGAAGATCACTTGTACAAGGAAGATGAGCCACCAATCCAAAAGCCATGGGCACTAGCAACAGAAATCCATGGATAGAACGCCAAAGCCTAAGCATGCAATAGCACGGCAGCACGCAATTCTCAACTAATAGGTAAGTGACTAAAATCGTTCCTCTGTTGCATGGGTATAGTTTAAAAATTGCATGGACAAATGAGATGGTTGCGAATTAAACTAGATCGATGGCCAGCTAACTAGCCACCCTCATCCAGTTCAAACAGCGCTCAGCCAGAGTTCACACTGCATGTGTGTCCAATGAACTCATGAGAATCTAAAAATAGGTAGTGGTGGCTATTTAAGTTCCAGTGCAAATGATGGGAGGTGATTGTGGGCAGAAAGCATAAGGTTTCATGATGATACTGTAGTAGGGACCAATAGTCAAAATAATGCCAACGCACATTTTTGCCAGCTCACCATCAATGGAAATATATCAAAGAAAACATAAGTATGACTCCTCGAAACTCCTTCACCACCTTTTCTTCCATTTCATCCTCGTCCACTTAGCTACAATAAACTCTATATCACCACCATAACCTCGAAATCATTATCTCTATCGTTTTCAGCCATTTTTCTGCTATCGGCATCCTACAGGAGTAGTAACAGGGTCTACAGGAGGGCCAGTAAGCTAATTTGGAGAGGAAAAACATGGTTTTTAGCACAATTCTTGCGCTGCAGAGGTAGGTTCTTGGCATACCTCCATTAAATATCAAAATATGTTAACATTTATTTAGCTTTTGAGGAGAGAATACAATTTTCGGGTGGAGGAAATTCATAAAAAAATTGATGCTTATAGTTGAAAAAATACAGTCTCTATCTCTCTGTAAAAAAAATAAAAAATAAAAAATTTCTCTCCATTCCCATAGTTGGTTTTCCAAGGAAGCATAAACAAAATGACAAGAGGTTTTATGAGAAGGTGAAGAAACTGGTGATTTAGAAGAACAAGAAAGGAAGAAGGAAGAAAGCAAGATAGAGGAGGAGAAAGCTGAAGAAACAGAGCAGGGAGACACAAAAACAGAGAAAGAGACAGAAGGAGGAAAAAAGGTAGAAGAGTAGACCAAGGGCTGGAAGACATTGGGCACATGGAAAACAAGTTGAGAGAAATGGTCAAGGAATTGAGCATGGTAAGACATACAGAAAGCATCAAAAGATCTCAATTAGAGGCAGAAAATGAAATGTTAAAGAAGCAACTAAAAGAAAGGGAACCTCAAGGAGGAAATGAGCTGTTAATCTTAAAAAGACAACAATAGGAAGAGGAACCCCAAGAAGATAGTGAGACATTAATAAGACAACAACAAGAAAGGGAATCCCAGGCAGAAAATGAGGTGTTGATCTTGAGAAGGAAGCTACACCAAAAGGAAGCCCAATTAGCCAGCATGGCCATCTAGGATATGGAGGCATTATAGTGTAGACAACCGGCCAAATCATATGAAGTGTACCTCAATGATCAATGGCTCCAATTTCATATCAAGACACTGGCCCAGAGGGGCACAATACCTTTTCAGGATTATGGTTAATTCGTGCATCTATGTGATCACAGTTCGGCTGAGGACAAAGCGAAGCTAGCAGAGTTTTACTTGGACAACATGGCCCTCATTGATATTAACCTATGGGATCCCAATGTTGCGTTGGGAGAATTGTAGCTGATGGCCAGGGAATCTTGGATGAGCCATGGATAGAAAGGTAGGATTCCATCACAAAGAGGAAGATATCACATCAGAAGCATGGGATGTCAGGGAATCTATCAGAGCCATCAAGGATGAAGAGTTAGACTAGTTGCTCAGAGGATGAGCAACCCATTGAGTAGGGGGTAATGATGAGCCCCAGAAATGGGTAATTATATGGGCTCATTTTGCCTTTTAATTTGACTTAATCCACCATTCTCATTAGTTTATTGCATGTTTTTTATTATATTTATGCTAATAGAGTGAATTGGGTTAGTCATTATGCCAAAAGGTCTAATGTGTGCTTTATGCAGATTTTTGGTCAATTTTGAGACAAAATCAAAGGTTTAATGAGAATTTGGTAGGAAAATTCGAGGAAGAACAAGGGAGAGGATTTGTAGGAGGGTGTCCCCTTCATTTATAAACCATTACCTCGAATTCTCCATCAGAACTCAGAGCATAAGCAGCCACATGACTGCATCCAAGGGGCAACCGAGCAAGTAAAGAAGGACTGTTGTTTATCTGCAGTTTTGGGAAGTTGAGCCCCTTGATTTTAGCAGAGCTGTTGAAGGCTAAAATTGTATAAATAGTAGGGCTTAGGTGCTTAGTTTTTTTAGTTGAATGTTAGCCAGTCATTAGTAGAATTTTCACACTTTTGTGCAGCACTTGTTCCGCTTATTTTCGAGTTCCTTTTTTAGAACAGTTAATGTAATGTGACTATTATTTTTGGTAATGAAGATGAAACAGTTGTTGAGCCAGAATTGATCTCTTTTAGAGGGCTGATGCTCTTGGGTTAGGGCCGAACCCAAGCTTCCCAACACCTCTTACTGTGTACTTGTATGTTTTTGCTTCAGTTCATGAGTTAATTTATGTTACATAGATTCATTTTACTTGGTTAGATTAGGTTGATTTTGATGGTTTACATAGTTCTTTTGTGTTTTAGTTGCTTAAGTAGGTTACTGCAGTGACAGAATAAGATTCAAAAATGCCAACAACAGGCCCTGATATCATTTCTCCCTTCATGGGACTATGATTTGAGGTCAAGGCACTTCTACTACCACCAAAAACACAGTTTTTGCTCTTCCATGCAACTGCTAGTGTGATAACTTGATTTGAAAAGATTGATATTGGTTTAGATTTAGTTGCTTAAATCATTTCCTGTTATTTTATCATAGATCTCTATGCATGCTTTCCTATTCCAGGTTACTGTTCAACATTTTCTATTTCTAGGTCAGGAATTAGGTTAACGAGTGATATTTCTATTTTCATAGTACATCTAGTTTTTTCCCGCTTACTTTTGATAAGTAAATATGTAGATATCTTGCAGGAAACCTCAGCTCACCATACATCCATAAAACAGCTAGCACTAGCCCACTTCTTATATGATTCCCAAGTCATTCACAACATTTCGCCAAACTGCCCTAATTTCTGCGTTTTTCTTCATAAGATTTTTTCTTGCCATTTGAACAAATCCAATCATCATGTTATTTCTTGATCATCCTTTACAAGCTCCAGACATCTCAACACCTTCAAATAGCCTTCAGTTGCCCCTTTTCCATAAATTTTCGACCTTCAAAACTCCAAAAATAGCTCTCAGCCTCCTCTTGTAGATCCTCTTATAGATCCCCTATAGCCTCCTGTGTAGAATTTCCTGTGAGTAATTTTTCGAAGTCTGGTTGCTATGAAAGTCTTTTGAAGGGTACTAAGGGCTTCTTAGGACCTCTCCACACCTTCCTCCACCTTTGCAAAGTCCAACTCCATCTCCCTTCACCACCAAACCTCTACACAATCACAACCAGATAAACCACAGGCATAATAATTTCACATAAAAACACTCAAAAGCACAAAAATATTTTTTCTTGTCATTTCTTTTTAGAAGTAGGTTGAATAAATGCAATTTACCTTTTTAGTAGTCAATGGCACTCCTTTCATTAGTTTTCATCTCTTTTCCGGCAAAAGTAGGGTTAGTGGGTAAATTAGGGTTTGCCAAGGTTTGCTAGGGTTTGCATTACATTTTAGTTTTCCTTCTCTTTCTGCAAGCATAATAGTCCTTGTAGAGTTAGCTTTCTTTCATCATATTTAAAATCTTCTTCTGAGAATCCATAGAGGTTGGCTTAAGCTCCTAGTGACCTTGCACCAGCTGACCAAGTGACAGCCTACAGTAAGAGCTAGTACTTTCCCATATAGCACCGTCGCTTCCAAGTTTGTTATGAACTACTAGGTTGATTAAAGTAAAGTAGAGAGTCCCAGGAGTTGTAGCATTATTGCTACAATACTGGTGCTCACCAACTGCTAATAGGTGCAAGAGGGATCACCGATAATGATGATGATCCTCAAGGTACTATAGTACATTTTTCGTGGTGTGAATACATGATTCGATGTCAAACACCATGAAAAATCTTTTGGTCGAAGGCCATTGATGTCAACCTGTCGTTGGAAGAGAGAAACGTGACATTGATCTATGCAAGCTTAAAAGCAATGAAAGGGCATTTCTACGTCAACTTCTTGGATGATGATCTGATGTCGACAAGAAGCGACTCATTGTAGGAGGGCCTTGATGTATCCCACATCTACAACATGACACAAAGTAAATGATTTTTGGATATGAAAACAAACTGATGACACAAGGTTCAGTAATGGTGGTCATGAAAATGAAGGTTTGTAATATTGCAACGGATGAGACTTTAACTGGATGACTTATCTTGAACATATCGGTGACACTAAGATGAAGTGGTAGCGTTGACCCAAAACAAAAGTGATGGATGGTGTGATAGGCCAACAATATGATAACCATCAAACGGAATGTCCCAACCCAACTTAGTCATGGAGATGAAGTGAAACTGTCATGTTCAAGAGCGAATTGCTACCATAAGTTTCCAAGATTTTTCCCATTTTCCCCAGTCATTACTGACTAGTACCTCTTTATTTTTTATCAAGCTTGAGGAGGATAACATATGCTTGTTCTATAATTTTCCCTTCGAGTAAACTCATTTCTATTTGATGTTTTAATGAGTCTAGCGACGACGAAACTCGGTCTTGTCTAAATGAACAAGTTTGTCGCTATTATTTTAACGAGTTTAACGACAAGGATAACTCGATCCTTTTCATGTTTAAAGAGTTTGAAAAGGGACAAAAAGAAAACTCTATAAGCTCTTTTTCATAAAATAATCCCTCAGGTCCAAAAAAGAAAAAATAGTACAAGAGAGATGTCATTTCCAATACTTTAACGAGCTAGAATAGACAAGCACTCGACAATCTTTTCTTATTTAGAGAGTATGAAAAAAGTTTAACGAGGACTCCATTTTGAGGAATGAGTGGTGTCTAGGATAGCAATTGGTTCTGGTGATGTTGGAACTTCTCAAAACATGTTGATTTATGTGAAAAGGCTAGCTAATAATACCACTCATTGCAACTATTCTTCAAAAAAGGGTAAAACAACTAAGTGAAAGCATATGATCAGCCAAAGAGATGGTGGTGATAAAAGAGGATCATATGATAAAATAGGCTGATAGAATGGTAATCATGACGGTTAAAAATGGAAATGGGTTCATTTCTACACAAGCTTGAACCATAGGGAACTATGCTTGGATTCAGTTTCATGTTTATACAAGCTTGAAAGGAAAAACTATGCTTGGATTTAGTTTCATTTTTACACAAGCTTAAAATGAAAAAACTATGCTTGAGGTTGGTTTACATGCCCCTAGAATGATGAAAAGGAGAGTCTCTAGTAACCAAATGGAAGTCACTGTGGTGAAGCAGGATGGTTATCCGACACCTTTTTAGTTTCATCCAGATAGACACAGGTGAATGGGGTGATTCCCTTCACATAACCTATAGGCAAACTTAAATTTACCATTAGGGGCATGCCCCCCAAGCTTCAATACATCCACCTAAGTAGACTACTTGTGGCTATCAAGTGGATGGAATGAAGGTTCTTTTACGAGATCAAGTGTAAGACTCAACGGGGATTTTACGAGATCTATGCAAAGACTCGACTTGGAACTTTTTCTCCAGGGGACCTTGTTTCATTTTTTAACGAGCTTGATAGAAGACAAGGAACTTTGCTCAGATTCCTTGTTTCATTTTTTAACGAGGTTGATATAAGATCAGGAACTCTCCTCAAACCCCTTGTTCATTTTTTAGTGAGGTTGACACAAGACCAAGAACTATCCTCATGGGAGTTGTTTCATTCTCTTAATGAGGTTGATACAGTAAAATAACTATCCTCATACTCCTTGTTTCATTTTTTCATGAGGTTGACACAGTAAAATAACTATCCTCGAACTCCTTGTTTCATTTTTTAATGAGGTTGACACAAGACAACGAACTATCCTCGGGCCTGTTTCATTCTTCAATGAGGTTGACACAGTAAAAGAACTATCCTCATGGACCTGCTTCATTTTTTAACGAGGTTCACCTAGTAAAAGAACTATCTTCGAACCCCTGTTTCATTTTTTAAAGAGGTTGACACAAGACAAAGAAGTATCCTCGGGTATGTTTCATTTTTTAATGAGGTTGACACAATAAAAGAAATATACCCATACTCCTTGGTTTCATTTTTTAACGAGGTTGACACAAGACAAAGAACTATCCTCAGAAGATCCTTGTTTCATTTTTTAACGAGGTTGACACAAGACAACGAACTATCCTCAGAAGACCCTTGTTTCATTTTTTAACGAGGTTGACACAAGACCAAGAACTATCCTCGAATTCCTTGTTTCATTTTTTAACGAGGTTGATACAAGAAAACGAACTATCCTTGGAAGACCCTTGATTGCAACTCATAAGTGGTCATGAAGGAGAGATCTGGTTCCAATTCCCCCAGTACATGATGTACAACATCACTAAATTGATTGTCAGTTGATGTAGGTATGGAACAGGTTTCCACATAATTAACCCATGGCGGGGATGATACTATTGGCATTATGTTTCTGGTATGGTTATATGTTACAAGTGTTGTACTTGATGGCAACACCCATGGCAAGGCTCTCAATATGATGAAAATTAAGAAGTACGCAGGAGAACAGTTCAAAAGATGCGTACCGCAGGTACGTCTGTGCAGGGACCGCGTCTAGATATGCAGGTTACCCATTCATGAGGTGCGTACCCCCAGTGCACACACTTCAAGGCAGTAAAGCGCGCACACGTGGGGTTCCTTATGTTTAACCCTTGGTATTTAGCCAACGGTATTGTGTTATCATGGTTTTGGCCCATGGTATTGTTTTACTTTATTATTATTATTGAGCCCCATGATCCTTGATTTGAGGAAGAGCTTGCCTATATAAAGCAAAGGAGATCATTTGGCTTTGGCATGCTTTTGGGTTGAATATCTTAAGATCTGAAATATTTGGGTTATTGTTTCAAAAGGCTTGATCTATATGAAAGTAAAGTAGAAAGCGAATCTGAGAAGGGTAATCTCTCGAAGATCTAGACATCTGTCTAACTGTAGCACACTGGTGATCTGCAAATTCGGCCCCAATCTGAGGTATGCAGGCATTTAACAGTGCCTCTGCGTGGGTACGCAAAACAGAAGAAGGCGAGCTACGTGGGTACGCAGAACAGAAGAAGGCGAGCTGCGTGGGTACGCAGAGCTGAAGAAGGGTGACTGCGTGGGTACGCAGAGCAGAAACAGGCGAACTGCGTGGGTGCGCAAAGCAGCAGTGGTTCAGGTGCGTACGCACAAGAAGAGTACGCGGCGCGACAGTGTTTTCGGGTGCGTGCCTACTGTGGGAGTACGCAACGCGATAGTGCATTTGGGTGCATATTGTACGCAGCGCAGTAGAAGAAGCAGTGCGTGGTCATGCAATGTAGCAGAAGGAGCTCTGCGAGTGTACGCAGAGAAGCAGAGGATGAAGTGCGTAGCAACGCAGGCCAATAAAAGGAAAATTGCGTATCTAACTTAAGATCTTCTGTTGACTGAATTTTTCTGTTGATAAGGTGTTCTAGGTTCAGTTCTGTTATTTTGATCTGGTTACTGCAGCTGACTGTAATTTATATGTACTTGATGATCATTTGATGTATA